>SJYC01117679.1:0-51680 GCA_006408675.1 Madoqua kirkii
CTGGGGAACTAAAATCCCATGTGCCGTGTGGCAAAAAAACCCAGAAACCCCCCCCCCCCCAAACAAACAGATGCATGCATAAAGATGTGGTACATACATGCAATGGAATACTACTCAGCCATAAAAAGAATAAAATTTGACACTTGCAGCAACACAGATAGACCTGGAGGGCATGATGCCAAGTGAAGTGGGTCAGACAGAGAAAGACAAATACTGTACGATACCACTTATATGTGGAATCTAAAAACTGCAACCAACTAGTGAATATAGCAAAAAAGACACAGACTCACAGATGTAGAGAGCAAGCTAGTGGCTGCCAGTGTGGAGAGGGGGAGGGAGGGGTAAGATGGGGGATTAAGAGGTACAAACTACTGTGTGCACAGTAGACAAGCTACAAGGACATGTTATGCAGCACAGGGAATATAGCCCATACTTTATGATAACTACAACCTTTAAAAATTGTGAGTATGCCAGAATAACTGGCGTAGTTATGCGAGAGTAACTGGAGAGAAGGCTACACGTGGACGGGCACCTTGATTTCAGCACGTCATTTGTCAGAGGGTTTTGTTGCAGGATTGCAAACTACATTGTGAGTAATGGGTGGAATGACAGTGTAATTGAATGAATGAATCCAGAGCGGATGGAATTCTGGTTAATGTGACGGGAAATCTCTAGTGCGCGGTCCTTATCCTGTCCGAGGTGTTTTTTAGCGGTACAGGCAAAGACATAAAACACAGACTTGTGAAGTTTGCAGCAACAAAATCTTTGAGGGAGAGCAGGTAGATCAAGGCAGTGGGAGGACCTTGAAAAGAATCATGAGACTTTGCTTTATGCTGATGAAGATGAAATTTATCAAGGACAAACAGAAGCCCCGTCAGGAGATCTGACTGGAGAACGTTTAGTAAACTGTTGGGACCTCATCCCAACCATCTTGGGCTGTTAGCAGTAGAGGGAACAGGCGGTCATTTAGTTCAAGGCTTTCATTTATGGATGGTACAAGGCTTCTTCAATGTCCTGGGCACTGTGCCGCCATTATTTCAAGACAGCCTTAGACCGGCCCTGTGTGGTGGACTTCCCACCTTACAGAAGGTGATCCTGAGGTCTAGAGGGTTCAAGAGACTTGGCCTAGATCTGGAGTCCCTGCAGATGATGAGAGTAATTAACATGAGTTTCTCCTATAGCTTGGATCTATCTATCTGTTATCTAGTGATCATCTGTCTATTATGTATATATTTATTTATTGTCACCTCCCCCCTGCCCCCTCCTTGTCCCTCCATCTCCATCTGTACCTTCATCTCTGTCTCTATCTGCATCTCCATCTCTCTGCCTTCATCTCCACTCTCTGCCTTTATCTCCGTCTCTGCCTGCACCTCCGTCTCTGCCTGCACCTCCATCTCTGCCTGTATCTCCATCTCTGCCTGCATCTCCATCTCTGCCTGTATCTCCATCTCTGCCTCTATCTCTGCCTGCACCTCCGTCTCTGCCTGCATCTTCATCTCTGTCTTCATCTCCAGCTCTCCCTCTGTCTCCATCTCTAGCTCTACCTTTATCTCATTGCCATCATGTATGTAAACAGTGGAGGTCTCATGGGTAGAATGTAGGGAACCACTCACTAGCACAAGAGTGGCCTTGCTGGACCCTGAGGGCTCATCCCTCCTCTGGCCCTCAGTGTGTGACCTGGTGAGCTGTGAAGTGCCCCCGGTGCCTCACTGCGAAGACGGCCTCCAGCCGGTGCTGTCGAATCCCGGGGAGTGCAGACCCAACTTCACCTGTGGTGAGTCCTCCCTCTGGGGGTGAGGAGGGGGCCATGCAGTCACTGTCCCCTGGCCTGGGACAGTGTCCTGTATTTTAGTGAGCTGAGTCTGGGCTTGGGGTGTGTCTGGAACAGAAGGGACAAGGTCACACTTGGACTGAATCCTCTAAGACTCCTCCCAGCCACAGGCTGTGATGGGGGAGCAGGCGTGGGCACAGCTGCAGGCATCCTCCTCTTGGGTTTATTAGGAGGCAGTTGGACCTGAGATGCAGAAGCCTCCCTGTCTCATCTTTATTTACTCCCATTCTCCTGTAAACCATGGAGGAGAAGGAATGTACCCTTGGCTTGTCCTCTTCACTGGATCTTTGTTGCTGGTCAGTTGCTGTCATGTCTGGCTCTTTGTGACTCCATGGAGTGTAGCACGCCAGGCTCCTCTGTCCTTCTCTGTCTCCCAGAGTTTGCGCAAATTCATGTCCATTGAGTTGGTGATCCTATCAAACCATCTCATCCTCTGTTGTCCCTTTCTCCTCCTGCCTTCAATCTTTCCCAGCATCAGAGTCTTTTCCAATGGCTCTTCACATCAGGTGGCCAAAGTATTGGAGCTTATTCCCAAACAAATTTATAGATTTTTCACTTCCTGTATGTTTATCTATTTAAATTCTAAGTTCTACCAATTTAAGCCTAGGATTGGACTAAACAAAGTCCTGGACATGCTAAGAAATCACATTTTGTGTTAAGCTACTGAGTATACCCACCTAAAGTCAATACCCACTTACTGTCCTGTTGATTTGGAATATCACTTCAGTTCATAGATGGTACCCCTTGAGGGTGAGAGAACACTTTTTATCTGGAAGAAGCTGGGGACAGGCAAAGACATGGGGTAGAGGTTGGCCTTGATGAAACGACACTGTGGCTTTGCTGTCACTTTTCATTCATCGTTGTTGAAGGACCTAAAACTGTAGGGTATTTATTATTCCAGGTACTGAGATGGGAATAAGATCTCATAAGCTACCAGCTTGTAAAAATGCTGACCAGCGCCTGTGTGCCTGGGGTACCTGGGTCTTAGAGATTCTGCATCTGTCCTCTCTGAGTATCTGCAGGTGAAAGAACCCCACCCCTTCCAGAGGTGCCTAGGAGGGTAATCGACTGGACACCCAGCAGCCTTCTCTTCCTCTCTGTTAAAATAACATCACATTTCCCCTTTGGATTAGTGTCTTTGCTCTCCTGCAGACTAACTAACTGCTTTGGGGTGTGATTGACTGTCCCAGGGCTCCTGAGTGGAGCTCACGTGTGTTTCTGACTTAAGTGGGGCTAGAGTTCCCAGGGACCTTGCATCCTAGCTGAATGCTGAGGAGCTCGGGCTGAGCACAGGGCTCAGCGTGGCAGGACCAGAGCACCACTTTGTGCTGCCCCTCAGCCTGCAGAAAGGAAGAATGCCCGAGGGAGTCCCCGCCCTCCTGCCCCCCACACCGGATGCCTGCCCTTCGGAAGACCCGGTGCTGTGATGAGTACGAGTGCGCTTGCAACTGTGCCAACTCCACGGTGAGCTGCCCGCTGGGGTACCTGGCCTCCACCGTCACCAACGACTGCGGCTGCACCACCACCACCTGCCTCCCTGACAAGGTGAGGCTGCTTGGCTCTGGCTGGGAGGATGGCCAGACGCGTGCTTCTCATGGAAGACGCGCCTTCCTGCCCGGATCAGTACCGTGTGGCTGGGGCGGGGGCGGCGTCAGCATCCTCTCTTAGCCTGATTCTCGTTAGCTCAGGGGGTACTCCGAGACTACCGTGTCTCAGCATGACTGCGTGCTGAGGTTACAGACGTGGTGTAAGATAAGGTCGTGCCTTTAAAGAGCTCCTTGTACAGAAACTGGAAGACTGAGTGGGTATAGCTCAGTCACGTCTGACTCTTTGTGACCCCAGGCTCCTCTGTCCATGGGATTCTCCAGGCAAGGATACTGGAGTGGGTTGCCATTCCCTTCTCCAGGGGATCTTTCCCGACCCAGGGATCAAACTCGGATCTCCTGGGTTGCAGGCAGACTCTTTAGAGCAGGTTTAGGAAAAAGATGTGTATAAGAGACAGTCCATACACAGATTACCTGTGCCAGCCCCCCTCCTTTCATCTTGGGGCTGGGGTCCCCTCTCTGCACGTGAGTAGAGCTCTCGGGTTAGAGGGCCGGGGAGGCCTCTCCTGCTGTCCCCACCTTGACTCTCAGCCCTAGTGTCCCGAGGGTACATCTGAGTGGGGTGGCAGGACGTGCCGGGGAGACTCATTTGTCCATCAGCCAGCTGGTTGCCATGGCGCAGTCTGCGGGCGGTGGGGGTGCTGGGGGTGCCGTCATCTCCTCCTCTGACCTCTGTGGCCTCTTGTTCCCCAGTGCCCGTGTGCGGCCCATGTGAGGTGGCCCAGCTCCGGCAGAGCACGCAGTGCTGTCCTGAGTACGAGTGTGGTACGTGCCACCCCGCGCCTTTCTCCAGGTCCAGCCGCAGCCCAGCCCCGGAGGGCGAGGTGGTGGTGCTGAAGGGGACAGTGGGAGGGGCTGGGGGTGGATTTTCTAAAACCTGGAAAGAGTAGCCTCTGGAAAAGAGGATTTACTTCCTGGAAAGATTCTGCAGGGACTTATCAAATGTAAGGTTTGAGAGCATTAAGAAGGAATAGGGTGCAGTGTTCACAGAGGCAGCAGCCAAGATATGCAAGCCCCCTAAATGCCCATCAACAGATGAGTGGATAGAGGCCTCCTTGGCGGTCCAGTGGCTAAGGCTCCGTCCTTCCACTGCCGGGGCCACGGGTTCTATCCTTGGCTGGGGAACTAAAATCCCATGTGCCGTGTGGCAAAAAAACCCAGAAACCCCCCCCCCCCCAAACAAACAGATGCATGCATAAAGATGTGGTACATACATGCAATGGAATACTACTCAGCCATAAAAAGAATAAAATTTGACACTTGCAGCAACACAGATAGACCTGGAGGGCATGATGCCAAGTGAAGTGGGTCAGACAGAGAAAGACAAATACTGTACGATACCACTTATATGTGGAATCTAAAAACTGCAACCAACTAGTGAATATAGCAAAAAAGACACAGACTCACAGATGTAGAGAGCAAGCTAGTGGCTGCCAGTGTGGAGAGGGGGAGGGAGGGGTAAGATGGGGGATTAAGAGGTACAAACTACTGTGTGCACAGTAGACAAGCTACAAGGACATGTTATGCAGCACAGGGAATATAGCCCATACTTTATGATAACTACAACCTTTAAAAATTGTGAGTATGCCAGAATAACTGGCGTAGTTATGCGAGAGTAACTGGAGAGAAGGCTACACGTGGACGGGCACCTTGATTTCAGCACGTCATTTGTCAGAGGGTTTTGTTGCAGGATTGCAAACTACATTGTGAGTAATGGGTGGAATGACAGTGTAATTGAATGAATGAATCCAGAGCGGATGGAATTCTGGTTAATGTGACGGGAAATCTCTAGTGCGCGGTCCTTATCCTGTCCGAGGTGTTTTTTAGCGGTACAGGCAAAGACATAAAACACAGACTTGTGAAGTTTGCAGCAACAAAATCTTTGAGGGAGAGCAGGTAGATCAAGGCAGTGGGAGGACCTTGAAAAGAATCATGAGACTTTGCTTTATGCTGATGAAGATGAAATTTATCAAGGACAAACAGAAGCCCCGTCAGGAGATCTGACTGGAGAACGTTTAGTAAACTGTTGGGACCTCATCCCAACCATCTTGGGCTGTTAGCAGTAGAGGGAACAGGCGGTCATTTAGTTCAAGGCTTTCATTTATGGATGGTACAAGGCTTCTTCAATGTCCTGGGCACTGTGCCGCCATTATTTCAAGACAGCCTTAGACCGGCCCTGTGTGGTGGACTTCCCACCTTACAGAAGGTGATCCTGAGGTCTAGAGGGTTCAAGAGACTTGGCCTAGATCTGGAGTCCCTGCAGATGATGAGAGTAATTAACATGAGTTTCTCCTATAGCTTGGATCTATCTATCTGTTATCTAGTGATCATCTGTCTATTATGTTCCCCCCCACACCCCTCCCCACCCCGCCACCGTCTCCAGAGCCGAGGGGCCAGATCCATACACAGATTACCTGTGCCAGCCCCCCTCCTTTCATCTTGGGGCTGGGGTCCCCTCTCTGCACGTGAGTAGAGCTCTCGGGTTAGAGGGCCGGGGAGGCCTCTCCTGCTGTCCCCACCTTGACTCTCAGCCCTAGTGTCCCGAGGGTACATCTGAGTGGGGTGGCAGGACGTGCCGGGGAGACTCATTTGTCCATCAGCCAGCTGGTTGCCATGGCGCAGTCTGCGGGCGGTGGGGGTGCTGGGGGTGCCGTCATCTCCTCCTCTGACCTCTGTGGCCTCTTGTTCCCCAGTGCCCGTGTGCGGCCCATGTGAGGTGGCCCAGCTCCGGCAGAGCACGCAGTGCTGTCCTGAGTACGAGTGTGGTACGTGCCACCCCGCGCCTTTCTCCAGGTCCAGCCGCAGCCCAGCCCCGGAGGGCGAGGTGGTGGTGCTGAAGGGGACAGTGGGAGGGGCTGGGGGTGGATTTTCTAAAACCTGGAAAGAGTAGCCTCTGGAAAAGAGGATTTACTTCCTGGAAAGATTCTGCAGGGACTTATCAAATGTAAGGTTTGAGAGCATTAAGAAGGAATAGGGTGCAGTGTTCACAGAGGCAGCAGCCAAGATATGCAAGCCCCCTAAATGCCCATCAACAGATGAGTGGATAGAGGCCTCCTTGGCGGTCCAGTGGCTAAGGCTCCGTCCTTCCACTGCCGGGGCCACGGGTTCTATCCTTGGCTGGGGAACTAAAATCCCATGTGCCGTGTGGCAAAAAAACCCAAAACCCCCCCCCCCCCCAAACAAACAGATGCATGCATAAAGATGTGGTACATACATGCAATGGAATACTACTCAGCCATAAAAAGAATAAAATTTGACACTTGCAGCAACACAGATAGACCTGGAGGGCATGATGCCAAGTGAAGTGGGTCAGACAGAGAAAGACAAATACTGTACGATACCACTTATATGTGGAATCTAAAAACTGCAACCAACTAGTGAATATAGCAAAAAAGACACAGACTCACAGATGTAGAGAGCAAGCTAGTGGCTGCCAGTGTGGAGAGGGGGAGGGAGGGGTAAGATGGGGGATTAAGAGGTACAAACTACTGTGTGCACAGTAGACAAGCTACAAGGACATGTTATGCAGCACAGGGAATATAGCCCATACTTTATGATAACTACAACCTTTAAAAATTGTGAGTATGCCAGAATAACTGGCGTAGTTATGCGAGAGTAACTGGAGAGAAGGCTACACGTGGACGGGCACCTTGATTTCAGCACGTCATTTGTCAGAGGGTTTTGTTGCAGGATTGCAAACTACATTGTGAGTAATGGGTGGAATGACAGTGTAATTGAATGAATGAATCCAGAGCGGATGGAATTCTGGTTAATGTGACGGGAAATCTCTAGTGCGCGGTCCTTATCCTGTCCGAGGTGTTTTTTAGCGGTACAGGCAAAGACATAAAACACAGACTTGTGAAGTTTGCAGCAACAAAATCTTTGAGGGAGAGCAGGTAGATCAAGGCAGTGGGAGGACCTTGAAAAGAATCATGAGACTTTGCTTTATGCTGATGAAGATGAAATTTATCAAGGACAAACAGAAGCCCCGTCAGGAGATCTGACTGGAGAACGTTTAGTAAACTGTTGGGACCTCATCCCAACCATCTTGGGCTGTTAGCAGTAGAGGGAACAGGCGGTCATTTAGTTCAAGGCTTTCATTTATGGATGGTACAAGGCTTCTTCAATGTCCTGGGCACTGTGCCGCCATTATTTCAAGACAGCCTTAGACCGGCCCTGTGGGTGGACTTCCCACCTTACAGAAGGTGATCCTGAGGTCTAGAGGGTTCAAGAGACTTGGCCTAGATCTGGAGTCCCTGCAGATGATGAGAGTAATTAACATGAGTTTCTCCTATAGCTTGGATCTATCTATCTGTTATCTAGTGATCATCTGTCTATTATGTATATATTTATTTATTGTCACCTCCCCCCTGCCCCCTCCTTGTCCCTCCATCTCCATCTGTACCTTCATCTCTGTCTCTATCTGCATCTCCATCTCTCTGCCTTCATCTCCACTCTCTGCCTTTATCTCCGTCTCTGCCTGCACCTCCGTCTCTGCCTGCACCTCCATCTCTGCCTGTATCTCCATCTCTGCCTGCATCTCCATCTCTGCCTGTATCTCCATCTCTGCCTCTATCTCTGCCTGCACCTCCGTCTCTGCCTGCATCTTCATCTCTGTCTTCATCTCCAGCTCTCCCTCTGTCTCCATCTCTAGCTCTACCTTTATCTCATTGCCATCATGTATGTAAACAGTGGAGGTCTCATGGGTAGAATGTAGGGAACCACTCACTAGCACAAGAGTGGCCTTGCTGGACCCTGAGGGCTCATCCCTCCTCTGGCCCTCAGTGTGTGACCTGGTGAGCTGTGAAGTGCCCCCGGTGCCTCACTGCGAAGACGGCCTCCAGCCGGTGCTGTCGAATCCCGGGGAGTGCAGACCCAACTTCACCTGTGGTGAGTCCTCCCTCTGGGGGTGAGGAGGGGGCCATGCAGTCACTGTCCCCTGGCCTGGGACAGTGTCCTGTATTTTAGTGAGCTGAGTCTGGGCTTGGGGTGTGTCTGGAACAGAAGGGACAAGGTCACACTTGGACTGAATCCTCTAAGACTCCTCCCAGCCACAGGCTGTGATGGGGGAGCAGGCGTGGGCACAGCTGCAGGCATCCTCCTCTTGGGTTTATTAGGAGGCAGTTGGACCTGAGATGCAGAAGCCTCCCTGTCTCATCTTTATTTACTCCCATTCTCCTGTAAACCATGGAGGAGAAGGAATTACCCTTGGCTTGTCCTCTTCACTGGATCTTTGTTGCTGGTCAGTTGCTGTCATGTCTGGCTCTTTGTGACTCCATGGAGTGTAGCACGCCAGGCTCCTCTGTCCTTCTCTGTCTCCCAGAGTTTGCGCAAATTCATGTCCATTGAGTTGGTGATCCTATCAAACCATCTCATCCTCTGTTGTCCCTTTCTCCTCCTGCCTTCAATCTTTCCCAGCATCAGAGTCTTTTCCAATGGCTCTTCACATCAGGTGGCCAAAGTATTGGAGCTTATTCCCAAACAAATTTATAGATTTTTCACTTCCTGTATGTTTATCTATTTAAATTCTAAGTTCTACCAATTTAAGCCTAGGATTGGACTAAACAAAGTCCTGGACATGCTAAGAAATCACATTTTGTGTTAAGCTACTGAGTATACCCACCTAAAGTCAATACCCACTTACTGTCCTGTTGATTTGGAATATCACTTCAGTTCATAGATGGTACCCCTTGAGGGTGAGAGAACACTTTTTATCTGGAAGAAGCTGGGGACAGGCAAAGACATGGGGTAGAGGTTGGCCTTGATGAAACGACACTGTGGCTTTGCTGTCACTTTTCATTCATCGTTGTTGAAGGACTAAAACTGTAGGGTATTTATTATTCCAGGTACTGAGATGGGAATAAGATCTCATAAGCTACCAGCTTGTAAAAATGCTGACCAGCGCCTGTGTGCCTGGGGTACCTGGGTCTTAGAGATTCTGCATCTGTCCTCTCTGAGTATCTGCAGGTGAAAGAACCCCACCCCTTCCAGAGGTGCCTAGGAGGGTAATCGACTGGACACCCAGCAGCCTTCTCTTCCTCTCTGTTAAAATAACATCACATTTCCCCTTTGGATTAGTGTCTTTGCTCTCCTGCAGACTAACTAACTGCTTTGGGGTGTGATTGACTGTCCCAGGGCTCCTGAGTGGAGCTCACGTGTGTTTCTGACTTAAGTGGGGCTAGAGTTCCCAGGGACCTTGCATCCTAGCTGAATGCTGAGGAGCTCGGGCTGAGCACAGGGCTCAGCGTGGCAGGACCAGAGCACCACTTTGTGCTGCCCCTCAGCCTGCAGAAAGGAAGAATGCCCGAGGGAGTCCCCGCCCTCCTGCCCCCCACACCGGATGCCTGCCCTTCGGAAGACCCGGTGCTGTGATGAGTACGAGTGCGCTTGCAACTGTGCCAACTCCACGGTGAGCTGCCCGCTGGGGTACCTGGCCTCCACCGTCACCAACGACTGCGGCTGCACCACCACCACCTGCCTCCCTGACAAGGTGAGGCTGCTTGGCTCTGGCTGGGAGGATGGCCAGACGCGTGCTTCTCATGGAAGACGCGCCTTCCTGCCCGGATCAGTACCGTGTGGCTGGGGCGGGGGCGGCGTCAGCATCCTCTCTTAGCCTGATTCTCGTTAGCTCAGGGGGTACTCCGAGACTACCGTGTCTCAGCATGACTGCGTGCTGAGGTTACAGACGTGGTGTAAGATAAGGTCGTGCCTTTAAAGAGCTCCTTGTACAGAAACTGGAAGACTGAGTGGGTATAGCTCAGTCACGTCTGACTCTTTGTGACCCCAGGCTCCTCTGTCCATGGGATTCTCCAGGCAAGGATACTGGAGTGGGTTGCCATTCCCTTCTCCAGGGGATCTTTCCCGACCCAGGGATCAAACTCGGATCTCCTGGGTTGCAGGCAGACTCTTTAGAGCAGGTTTAGGAAAATGGTTTTAACCTCTTTGTACTGTCATGATGTGAGTGAACATAGGCACCTGTTTGGAGCTTTGGAGGACACACATGGGATCATTTAAAACCTGTCTTTAAGCCTCATGATCAGAGAGTTTCCTTGAGCATCTCACGCCGAGAAAATGAAGTCTGAGCGTGTGTATCACATGCACCCCAGGCTTAACCTTTCTACTCCTAACCAGCTGCTGAGATCTCATGTCACACGCTCCTTCCAGAGTCTACAGTTCTTCCAAACAGAATCATTGTGTCTCACACAGCTCGCACTCTGTGCCCGAGCCTTCGTTTGATCCATTCCTTGTCCTTTGCGGGCCTCAAAGGAGCACTCATTCATAGCCCCTGCCCACCTGTCCCTCAGTTTCAGCCACTCCTCACGGGACAGAGGGCTATTCATGGGTGGGTTCTGAGACCAAGGACATCACTAGGTCTGAGAAGTAGGGTACAGCTTTCCAAGGGACACAGGAAGGAGTTTAATGCAGCAAAGGTAGCAGTGATAGTGAGTCAGGTCAGCCAGTGTATTACATCCCCACCCGGGGCCATGAAAGACTCACAGGGGGCCAGTCCAGGGGTGGGCTTACCTAAGTTAGATGGGCAGGGGTGGGAAGAGGCCAGACTCTAGTGTGGCCAGAGACCATACTGATTCACTAACTGCTGTGGTCTCAGCACCTAGGGTAGCTTCCAACACGCAGATCCTCTGTCTGTGGGATTTTCCAGGCAAGAGTACTGGAGTGGGTTGCCATTTCCTTCTCTAGGGAATCTTCCTGACCCAGGGATTGAACCCGAGTCTGCTGGCATTATAGGCAGACGCTTTACCATCTGAGCCACCAGGGAAGATCCCAGCAGATGACCGCTCACTTATTTAGATGAACTGAGTGAATTCACTCATGGAAACCTTGCATCTACAGGTGTGCGTCCACCGAGGCACCTCTACCCCGTGGGCCAGTTCTGGGAGGAGGGCTGTGATACCTGCACCTGCACGGATCTGGAGGATGCTGTGATGGGCCTGCGTGTGGCCCAGTGCTCCCAGAAACCCTGCGCGGACAGCTGCCGGCCGGTAAGGGGAAGCAACTCGGGGGCGGTAGGGACAGGGATCCCAGGAACGGGCAAGACAGTCCCTTTAGGAACCTCTGGTTCAAGGCCAGAGGGGAGGGGCCAGGAGGGGAGTGGGGCTGGGGAACGGAAAGAGGCAGGAGGCGAGCATCGCCCTGTCGTCCTTCCGTGACCAGTTCTCAGCTGATGGTCATCTCAGCCATGTGGTCTTGAGGCCAGAGGGCTGGGGAGTCGGTTAAAGCAGAGAAGTGGATTAATAGTCCAGAAAACAGGGCTTGGTTTTTCCCCTGTCTGTTCCCTTTTCAGGCATCTCAGCCTAAACCTAGTCCAGACCTGTGTTCTGAATTTTCTGAGATGGTCCTAGTGTTATTGTAACATTGTGTTTCTATGTAGGTTGGTGATTTTTCAGACCGAGTTTATAATTTGAAGTACAGAAGTCGAGCTGTGTTTATAATTTGAGGTGTAACTGGGAGTTGGAACCCTCCCTCAATTCAGTATTTAATTCTTTTTTTGGTGGCACCTGTGTACTTGGGGATGCTCTATCCTTGCACAGTGAGCACTGATCAGACTCTAGAGAAAGGGAACCACAGTCTGCCGGGGGAATTGTGGGTTGAATTCTTCTTGCTGGCTTAAAGCTATTATTGTTAGCACAAGTTCACGTGCCCAATGCACAGGGAGGCCAAACAAACCGAAACTTCGGAGTTTGAGGCAGAGAAAGGTTTATTGCAGGGCTGCATAAGGAGACAGGCTGCTCTTGCCCTAAAAATCCCCAAGATCTCCTAAGGGTTTTGGCAAAGTATTTCTAAAAGCCAGGTGAGGGAGGAGGTCACAAGGTATGTGATCAGCTTGCACACAGTTCTCCAATGGGCTGAACGAAGGAACAGGTGGTGTCATAAGGTGAACGTGAGCAGTCCTTAAGCCCCAGGAGGCCTGGGGCTGTGTGCTCATGGTCAGCAAGTGGTGAACTTCTTCTGTTTGGTGGGAAGTTTTCACGTTTGCAAAACAGCTCAGAAAATGTGCATCGAATATTGTTACCTAGGTACTTCAGGGAGGAGCTACAGCAGAGGGTGTGGGGGAGGCCTGTCTGTAGAAGGCCCCTCAGGGTCCTGCTCAGTTACATTATGATTACTGCTTTATTCTCAGTGGAGAATGTTGATCAGAGAAGTGGAGCTGGGACAGATCTGCACCTGTAACAGCAGCGGAGAGAAGGCTCTTGATGCCTTTTCAGATGTGTCTGTAGTTTGCTGATGGAGGGGAGGACCTGAGAATGAATCCAGAAGTGAGGACGTCCATTCACTTGCCCCACGGCTCTCCCTGCTTCGCTGGTGCTGTGGAGGAGCAGGCTTGCCAGTCCCCTGGGAGAGGATGACTCTGTGGGACCCAGGGGTGCCTCTGGGGAGCGCCCATCCGTCTTCATCTCCTCCACAGGCCACAGGAGGCAGGGGGAGTAACGTGCTATCCGGTGAAGAGAATGCTGCTCGCGGTCGTTTTTATAAAGTTGGTCCCCAGTGTGTCTTGTGTTGTGGTAGGAGGTTTGTTTGTTTTGACTGTGATGGGTCTTTGGTGCAGTGCGTGGGATTTCTCTAGTTTCAGCAGGTGGGGGCTGCTCTCCGGCTGCGGTGCGCGGGCCTCTCATTGTGGGGGCTTCTCTTGCTGTGGAGCACGCGCTCTAGGGCATACGGGCTTCAGGAGTTGCAGTAGGCGGGCTCAGTAGTTGTGGCTCATGGGCTTCAGTGTCCCTTGGCAGGTAGAATCTTCGCAGACCAGGGATCGAACCTGGGTCCCCTGCATTGGCAGGTGGATTCCCAACCAGGAAAATCACTGAAAATCTAAGCCGTTAGGTCTTATTCATCCTCATGATTCTCCTCCAGAAGGAAGAAGAGGCAAGGCTGTTCTTCCCACTTGTTAGAAAGCAGAGGGTTGAAGTTGGCTGAAAGCAGAGGGATGTGGTGCTAGGGATCATTCGAAGCCAGCAGATGGGGCAAGTCCTGACTCCTGGCCTGGGGCTGTGCTGGTAGGCTGGTGTAGCTGGCAACAGGGCTGATTTCCTTTAGGACTGACTGGTTTGACCTCCAGCTGCAGAGTAACTAATGAGATCTCAGCTGTTAAGACTGAGAACAGCTTGCCAAGCACCACTGTGACGTGGGTTGGGTGTCGTCAGGTCCCATGGAGATGGTCCTCAGGCTCCCAGGTCCCCAGGAGAGGCAGTAGTAACTGGAATGTTGTGTCAAGCACGGCCTGTGACTCGATGCTGCTTGTGAGTGCACAGGGGGAGCACAGAGGGGGTGGTACCCACGCCCGTCCTGAACACCCTTCTCTCCGAGATGCCGCTTAGTCCTGGGTTTCGGCCCCTCCTCCCCGGGACAGCCTTGCACATCACCGTCCTGTCTGTTCTCTGTACATTGCTTCTGTGTTCTCAGAAGGTGAGAGGGTTTCAATCCAGGACCCCCATGCTTTGGCCAGATGGAGGACCTCCAAGAGGAGGATGGGTTGGCAGACTTTCACCTTGCAGGATGCTCGTCTCCCTGGCCAGCTTTCTGGGGATGGTTGGTCTCATCTCATGGTGACCTAAACTACTAGGTCAGTGTCAAGTGGTGACCTGGGGAAGCCCAACTTTGCAGGTTACCGAGAGGGCCTGGGGTCAAGGTGCTCATCTCGTGCGGGTAACTCGTCCTGTTAGGGCAGAGCCCAGACTCCAGGCATCCTGAATGTTCTCCCCTGCTCTAGACTTGGGCCACGATAAACGTTGGGTCAGCTGGCACCTGCTGCATGAACTCTGAACGTCTTTAAAACCCCTGTGGACTGACTCTTGGGGCTTCCCTAGTAGCTCCATAGTAAAGAATCCCCCTGCCAGTGCAGGAGATGCAGGTTCAATGTCTGGCCCAGGAAGATCCCCTGGAGAAGGAAATGGCTACCCACTCCAGTATTCTTGCCTGGAGAATTCCATGGACCGAGGAGCCTGGTGGGCTACGTCCATGGCCTCTCAAATCAGACATGACTGAGCAACTGAACAACAACAAGGACTGGCTCCTGGTCCAGAGCGGACGCTTGCAGAGGGCAGGGCTGTATCTGGATGGATGGTGTGAGACCCATAGTGATTCAGTGGGTGATGCTTCCTGACCACTTAGCATGATCGTGGGGCTGGAGGAGCGCAGAGATGAGGAGATCCTGCTGTCCTCTGCAAGCCCCGGAGCTCCTAACACCTGCTGCGGGGACCAGAGCACCTGCATCTTTGCTGCCAGCTGTCCTGACACTCCATCCTTTGTGTCTTTTCAGGGCTTCACCTACGTCCTCCGTGAGGGCGAGTGCTGTGGAAGGTGCCTGCCGTCGGCCTGCGAGGTGGTGGCCGGCTCCCCACGGGGGGACTCTCAGTCCCAGTGGAAGAGTGTAGGTCTGGGCCAGGGTGGGCGGGCAGGAGGCTGGGGGCCAGGCCAGCCTCGTCCGGGGTCCAGGGCTGGCCTTGGTTTCGATAAGGCAGATGCTCACTCCCTACCGTTAGCTCTCCCCATGGCGAGTTTAATGTAGCTGTTGGTTTATCCAGATGTCAGCTGGGGAACTAGTTAAGGTTGCCCCAGATCTGGGGAGGAGCCCAGTGCCCTCTCTGTGGGTTCTGTGAGCTCCTGTGGGTGGGGGTTATGTTCTCCTGTTCACCTGTGAACCTGAGGACCCTGATGGTTGGTGGAGGTCTGTGTGATGGCCCAGGCAGGGTCCTCTGACCTTGTCACTGATTTCTGTTGGAGAAATTTACAATCCAGAGAAGCAAACAGTGTTTCTGTCCCCAGACTCCGCAAGCTACTTCCGCAACTCTGGCTGTGGCCCTTGACCATGCCAGTGGCCCCTCCCCCCTCCCTATCGTCTCCTGTCTGGCCTCCCACCCCCAGAACCCCCTCCCCGAACGATAGCAGCCTAGCTTCTCCTCTGTGGCCAGAGGCCCTCACATTGGCTCTGGAGCTGTTTTCTGAAACACAGATCCCTCCCTGGGAGTCTTAGTCCAGATGCTGGGGTGTGAACAGACCTTTCACTCTGGCTGATATGGATAAAGTGGGGGTGCTGAGCCCTGGGATCCTCAGGAGGCAGGTGCTAGGGTGGGTGTGAGGTGCACCTGGGGGCCTTCCCCTTCTCAGTCCTCCAGGGAGATCAAAACACACTCTGTTCAGAAGGAGCGCAAAGGGTTAACTGTCCTACCCTGGCCCACTTCCTCCTCGGTGGTGACAGAGGGACTTGCTGAGTTCCCCACCAGGGAGTCCACCTCCCTCTTCTAGTCCTGGTCGCTGGGGATGTCCCTGCTCCGTCCCTCCTCCCGCCCTGTCAGGCTGCCTGCTCCCCATCACCCCAGAATCAGGCTGGTTTTGCGAATCCCCTCCAGGGTCAGAGGCAGCTGTGTCCTGGGGCGGGGGGAGCTGACAACTGGTACCTTTGAGGCTCAGCACCCTTCCCTCCCAGTCACTCATCTGCCTCCAGGGCTCACTCAGCTCTGACATCAGTGTTCACGGAAGAGTCTCCCTCCCCCAGTTCAAGTCTCCCTCTGACCTGTAAGACCTGGGGGTCAGAAGTGGCTCTGGAATACGAGGGCCCAGCGGGAGTTGGTGGGGACGGGTCTTCTTAATGCATATGGTGTCCAGGGCTCAGTGGGTTATTGATCAGAGTGGAGTGTGGCCTGCAGCAGGAAGGTGTGTTCAGGGTGAGTCAGAAGTGGGTCAGGACAGAGGATGAAATCTGGGCACTCACTGCTCCTCCTCTGAAAAGAGAAGAAAGGGAACTGGGCCCGAAAGAAGCTGCCGGGCCTGGAGCATGCTGACCGGCACCCCTGCTCATGAGTCTGGGAGATACTCACACAGACCGTCAGAAACTCTGGGGGACTTTCTGAACCATATTCTGACACTTGGTGCTCCTAGATGGTGGAGCCAGCCCATGGGGACAGGCCACCCATTGCAGCCTGGAGGCCTGGGGACAAATTGCAGGGCCGAGGGCCAGACGCCAGCATCCCATCCTTAGAGGGAGGCCGTGTGAGGCTGGCGATGGGCTGGGTTACCCCGACCCCCACGTCTCCCCTCCGCTGTCTCCCCACGCCGCTGTTCCTGGTTGCTCAGCTCCCAGGTGGGCTGAGGGTGGAGGGAGCACCCTCTGTCCTCAAGTGCTTCCTCTGGTGGCTCAAGACTGTCTTGGGAGCACACGTGGCTTTGAGCTGGGCTCTTGGTCAGGGGGACTCTGACCCAGACTCACCGAAGGACCTGGATGAGCTGTCATTGCCTCCAGCGGCCTCCCCACTGTGGGCAGGGCTTAGCTGTGGAGCCAGGCTCACCTCCAGGGCCCACCCCAGCTCCTTAGAGGACCACTCACTCCCAGTGGGACCTCGAGCCCCGCGACCCACTCGGGTGCTCTGCCCACAGGTTGGCTCTCACTGGGCCTCCCCCGAGAACCCCTGCCTCATCCACGAGTGCGTCCGAGTCAAGGAGGAGGTCTTCGTGCAGCAGAGGAACGTCTCCTGCCCGCAGCTGGACGTCCCTGTCTGCCCCTTGGGCTTCCAGCTGCGCTGTCAGACCTTGGGATGTTGCCCCACCTGTCGCTGTGGTAAGACATGCCACCAGGCCAGCCTCCAGGCCTCCCGACCCTCCAGAAAGGCTCAGAAGGGCTCCCGAATCCTTGCCTTTGGAGCAGCTTAGGGAAATGGGCAGGATCACATCTTCCTGTCCATTCCTAATGTTTTGGGAAGAAAGCAAATGAGAGGAGAGAAGCAGGACAATTCCTGAAGGTCCTCACTGAGCTCAGTGCTGGCTTTGTACCGTGTCTCACGTCATCCCATGACGATCAAGTGAGTACTGTGATCCCTCCACTTGCTCACCTGAGTGGCAGAAGTGGGATTGGATCCAGGCTTCTCTGATTCTAGAAGTGCCTTCTCATTGTTCTTCTGGAGAAGGTATTCCAGCTGTCCATCTCCCTACCCCACCAACCAACCAACCAACCAGTCAACCAATCAAACAACCAATCAACCAACCAACCATCAACCAAGCAACCAACAAACCGAGCAACCAAGCAACCAACCAAATAAACAATCAGCCAAACAACCAGTAGCAGCAGCAACAGCAAACAACTCTCACCACCTCCTGCCCTGAATTCTTTGTGTGATTTTATCGTGGGACTTAGTTTCCAAAGCAGATTTTCATTCCTTCACAAGTGCAGTGCCCTCTCTTGTGCCCCATCAATGTGAATCACTGAAACAAGCACCCTCCCCTCCAGGGCTCCAGGGGGCTAGAGGAGGGAGAGCAGGCAGCTGCCCATCCTTGGGGGGCCTGGGGTCAGTGTGGCCACGTGGGCAGGAGGACCCACAGTGCCTGGCGGGGGTGGCGAGAAGGACTGGCAGGTGGAGGGGAGAGGCCCAGCCCAGCGGAGCAGCCGGGCTGCAGGCCTCCACCAGGTGTGCTCCGCTCACTCACGTCCTGCGCCTGTCTCTCCCCAGAGCCCGTGCAGGCTTGCGTGCTCAACGGCACCATCATTGGGGTGAGCTGATGCCTTCTTCCCAGGGGGCAGGGACAGGGGCTAAGTGGAGGGTAGGCAGCATCTGAAAGTGCGAGTGATGGGCCCAGAGTGCTCTGCTCCACCCCACTCCCCCTGCGTCCCTCCCCAGGCGTCCTGGAGTGGAAGCCCCAGCTCTCCAGGGCCTGAGGCCCACCTTCGCCTTCTAGCACTCACCTCCCGGCCCCTCAGCCCCCAGGCACAGGAGGTGCCAGTCTGTCCCCTCTCCCTCTGCCCCAGGGAAAGCCCTCACTCTCACCACTGCCATCCTTGAGGGGGAGGGTCGGGGAAGGAGTGGCCTCTGGGGACCGGAGGAGAACTGGGGTGATGATGGCTCCTAGCAGCTTTGAGCAGCTGGGCCCCACACCTAAGACAGACAGCTCATGGGGCTGAGGGCAGTCAGGGGTTGGGGGACCTGGGTGCCAGGAGGCCTGACCGTGATCCCCCCCGCAGCCCGGGAAGACTGTGATGGTTGACGCATGCATGACCTGCCGCTGCACCGTCCAGGCAGGGGTCGTCTCTGGATTCAAGCTGGAGTGCAGGCAGACCACCTGCCAGGCCTGCCCTGCGGTAAGAGAGGCTGCAGTTGGCGGGGATGGGGGGGGTCAAATTGCTACTTTTAGGACCCCAGGCAATGGGACCTCACCAGGATCTTTAAATAAAAATTTTCATGATTTTCTGATTATGTCCTGTATCTGACAACTGTCAGGAAGGGACTAAAAGTCACCTACCCAGACTGCACTTCTCAGAAACAATTATAATTCAGTTTTGTACATTTAAAACATTTTTTTTCATGTATTTGCAAGGCTGTGACCACATTCACAATTCTGTATTCTTTTTTAGGCAACTTTAAGTAGCATCACTACTGATCTTTGAAAGCATTAAAAATCAGTCAAATATTTATCCGACAGTTACCAGTTAGCCCACAGTTATTTATGACTCTTGCTATGTGCAGATTTCTACACAGCCTTCTCTGGAGTGGACCTGCCTCAAAGTATACTTTTATTATTGCACATTGTTGTCCGACTCTTTGTAACCCCATGGACTGCACCTCGCCAGGCTCCCATGGGATTTCCCAGGCAAGAGTACTGGAGGGGGCTGCCGTTTGCTTCTCCAGGGGATCTTCCTGACCCAGGGGTTGAATCCAGATCTCTAGCATTGCAGGCATACTGTTTACCACTGAGCCACCAGGGAAGCCCTACTGGACACTGGGGTGGTCTAAAATAGTTCACCCCGTTTCTGCCAGGTCAGGTCACGATGATGGTCTTTGCTTTGAATACCTCCACAGGTGGGATCTGGGACGTGGAATCCTCATTTCTAGTGGAGTTGAGGAGAGCATGTCCTTCACTGGTCTAATCACGACTCTTAGCAGACCCCTCCTCCCCCGCACAGAGCTGCACCCAGTGCTGAGGAGGATGGCTTGGCTTCTTCCACAGGCTGCCCCTTGCATTTGGGGCTCCTGCTGTCTTAGAAAATACAGTTGGTCGGATGAGTTTCTTGTGAGCTGGATGCACAGAATACATAATGTAACCACTCTTTTAGGTGGTGGAGCAGTGGGTGGGGGCTGGACGGTTCCTGGAGAGGAATCTCTCATCAGAGGAGCAATGCAGTGGCCAGAGAGGAGGGGTGGTGGGGGGAGGGATGAGGAACACTGAGCCGGTGCGGAACTCTTGAGGACCAGGGTGTTCTGCACCTGGGCGCTATGTGAGCCTCCAAGGAGGGGCTTAATAACATGGGGAATGAAGGAGTCTATAGGATAGTCATTGTTTCTGATAGAACAGCTCAAGGAGAACACCCCTGCCTCAGGAAGAAAGGAGCGAAATACGTGTTTTTGCTTTTTTAAAATTTAAAATTCCAGTTGTTTTAGTGTTTCCAGTGGAAGTGTGTGTGTGTGTGTGTGTGTGTGTGTGTGTGTGCGAGAGACAACTCCCCTGATACATCTGGGCTTGAATATAGGAAGGAATGATGCTGTCTGAAGTCTGTGGCACCCCTTCACCTGAATGTCGATGGAATTGCAATCCATGCCAGGAGAGAGAGGCCACACCCACTGTCCTGCAGGAAGCCGTCAGGGGGATGAGCACGCTCTTTACTGGCGCCCTCTGGTGGTCGGAGGGTGGCACAGGCACCTCTTCTGCATCCACAGATACCCAGTTTTAGAATCCAGTCTAGACATAGGTTTCTAAATATTTTTAAATCCACAGTCCGCCTTGGTCTGTGTGCTCCTCCTCTTCTCCAAAATTGCATCTTCCCAGGGCAGTGTGGGCTTCCCTGGTGACTCAGATGGTAAAGAATCAGCCTCCCAGTGCAGGAGATCGCAGTCAGTCCCTGGATGGGGAAGATCCCCTGGAGAAGGCAATGGCAACCCACTTCCATGTTCTTGCCTGGAGAATCCTATGAACAGAGGAGCCTGGAAGGCCACAGTTCATAGGGTCACAAAGAGTTAGACACAACTGAGCAACCAAGCACATCACACACACACACACACACACACACACACACAGAGGGCAGTGAACTCAGTTCCTCCCCCTTGAGATCCCGGAGATTAGCTCTGCGGTGTGTCTCTGCCGTATATGCCTCTTCTCGCTCAGCATCCTTCCCTGGACCTCCGGGAGGCCTCTTGCACGTGGGGAGCTGTGCTGGGTCAAGTTTAGGTCAGTCTGTTTGAACTGCAAATGTCAGAAGGAACTGTTAGCATCACCAGAAACGTGGGCCCTCTGTCTCCCCCAGGGGAGACAGTGCTTATACCTCAAGGGGCCCGGCAGCCGGTGGTCTGGGCTGGTGGTTTGTGCTGGTAGAGATAAAGGAATGCCAAGGGAAGAGACATGACCCTGACTGGGAACACTGAGAAAGCCTCCTGGAGGAGCATGACCTTGCACTGACCTTCAGCAGTGATGTGGGGAGCTGTGCTGGGTCAAGTTTAGGTCAGTCTGTTTGAACTGCAAATGTCAGAAGGAACTGTTAGCATCACCAGAAACGTGGGCCCTCTGTCTCCCCCAGGGGAGACAGTGCTTATACCTCAAGGGGCCCGGCAGCTGGTGGTCTGGGCTGGTGGTTTGTGCTGGTAGAGATAAAGGAATGCCAAGGGAAGAGACATGACCCTGACTGGGAACACTGAGAAAGCCTCCTGGAGGAGCATGACCTCGCACTGACCTTCAGCAGTGACCACCCAGGAGGGGCAGTGGGGACAGACTGGCAGATCAGCAAGAGTAAGGGCAGTGGCTTTTCAAAAAAAAAAGTAGTTTCTCTTTTTTAAAGGCTTTTGAAAATAGTTCTACTCGATATTGCAAGTATTTTTTACAGTAGGTAAATTAAGGTTTTCAGTTGGAGCTTCAACATCAAGCTCTTAAAAATGAATGAATAGAGACAGAAGCAGAAGGATACAGTAGAGCTGAAAAGCGCTTTGACCCAATTCAACATAATTAAGTTTTATACAATTTTCACACAACAGTAGGATACAAAATTCTGTTCAAGTTCCCATAGCCTATAAACCAGGAGACACTGGAACATATCCAGGGACGTAAAACATGGTGCGAAATTTCATGGTCTAAAGGTACTGAAATCATACAGACTCTGTTCCCTTAACACTGTGGAATGATGTTAGAAATCAGTATTAAAGGAGGCTTGAAAATAACCCACATAGTTTCAAGTGCGAGGTTTAAAATATTATCACTGTGCGAATGTGCTAAGTCGCTTCAGTTGTTTTGACTCTTTGCGACCCCATGGACTGTGACTCTCCAGCTCCTCTGTGTATGGGATTCTCCAGGCAAGAATCCTGGAGTGGGTTGCCTTGCCCTCCTCCAGGGGATCTCCCCGACCCAGGGATCGGACCTGCGTCTCTTATGTCTCCTGCATTGGCAGGTGGGTTTTCTTTACAGCTAGCGCCACTCGGGAAGCCCATATTCACTATTCATTATCAGTTGTAAACTGCGCATAGGACCGATGTTAATAAATGTATTCACAAGAGAAGAAAGTTTAAAAAGCGGGTGAGAAAAGGAATATAGAGTAAGGGCAGTGGGGAGATAGGACTGGGGTCCTCGAGTGGCCGAGACAGTTTGTGAAAGGGCTGGGAGACACCTGTGAGAAGAGCCCGGGGGCATCCCTGGACGGGGGAGCAGGGCTCATTGGCTGCTCTGACCTGTGAGTTCTGTGGTTGGTGGGACACCTGGCCCTTCCTGATTGGATGCTCCAGTGAAAGCCGGGTCAGCTCTGCCCTCCTCCTGGTCCACCTGCTGGCTGTGCAGTGGGTGCTGGTCAGCAGTGGCCTGAAGCCCAGCAGCGCTCAGACACGCCTGTCATCCTTGCACCTGTGCTCTCGCCTCTCAGGGTCTCTTCTCTCTCCTGCGGGTGAGGTCAGCCTGCTCCCTCCCCTCCCCTCTCCTCCCTCCTTCCCCAGTCCATGCTCCTCTGAAATCACTGCCCTCTCCTCTCACCTCCCACCCCATCCTCCGCCTCCTTCTGTCCCTTTCCCTCCCACAATGCCGCCCCCATCTTTCCTCGTCCTTGGCTTCACCATGCCCTTGGCCCCTCTGGGGTGTGGATAGAGCCTTTACAGCCTCATCTCTTCACTTTGTAACCCACTCTCCATTTGTCCCCCACCCAGCAGCCTCATGTCTCCTGTAAAGATTTTGGGCTGAGTAGAAGGTATTTCCTAGTCTCTTCTAGCACTCACTGGAAAATGCCCCAATCCAGGCTCCTATGAAATCCTGTCCGACGTCAACCCCATTTTATATCCTCATTCTGATAATAACCAGTTGCATGCATTCATGCTGTTTTCCCCATCTCTCTCTTCCTCTCCCATTCATCACGGTCCACACCTTCAGGAATCGTGTGATTTTGAAAACACAGCTAAAGCTCACCCCATGGCCTCAAACGTCAGCAGCATCCTTCCAAGCATGTGTGTGTAGCCGGGGCCCATCCAGTCGCCCTGTTCTGCTGGAAGCTCAGTCCTCACTGGCTTTCTCTACAGCCTCCCTGATGGGTTCAGTGCACACTCACAGACTCCTCACCTCCCTGCTAGTTAGGAGCCTTCAGTGTCTGTGCAATCAACACGGGAGCCCTGGGAGACAGCCAGGCCTTCTTCCCGGGCCTTCAGACTGACCTGCTAGAGAGTCACAGCAGGAAAACCTCAGGACCCCAGGGAATGAATCTCTAAGTGGTCATTATTAAATGCAGCAAAATGAAAAAAATGATACTGTAGTTGACTTTCACATAGCTAAATGTATTCTTTTAAAATTTTAGTAAGTTTTGTTCTTCCTGTTTTTTTTTTCTTTTGGCATGGTGTGAAAGTGTTAGTTGTTCAGTCATGTCTGACTCTTTGCGACCCCATGGAATGTAGCCCACCAGGCTCCTCTGTCCATGGAGTTCTCCAGGCGAGACTATTGGAGTGGGTTGCCATTCCCTTCTCCAAGGGGTCTTCCCGATCCAGGGATATGGTTCTCCCAAATGGCAGGCAGACTCTTTGCTGTCTGAGCCACCAGGGAAGCTCCTTTTGGCATGGTGGGGAAAGGCAAAAGAGCTTTAATTTTAATGCAATGATGAGACAACTGATAATCGCTTTTTGGTTCTTATTTGGTTAACATGTTTGAAAATTCTTTGCAAAAATAAAAGTTGGTTACCCTGTGTGGTCTCCCAGATTTGGGGGCATTTTTGTGAAACACTGAAATCCTGTGGTCTGGAAGCTACAGCCTTTCCCCTACCGTAAAGGTAAGGGATGGAGGCAGGAAGACAGTTTCCACTGTGACAGAGTCCAGTAGCGGATGATGATTGCGTGGACCAGGTGATGACAGAGGGCCCTGGAATGACAAGCAGTGGATGAGTTCAAGATGCATTTTTTGGCCAGATCTGGTGATGTGTGGGTGAGGGGCGAGGCAGGGGATGAGCCCCCAGATTTCCGGTTGGGGCGGCTGGGTATGATGGAATCACTTACAGTTTGGCTTGCTTATGCATGGGGTCTTCGGGGGAGGTTCACAGAGGCTGCCTTTTCTCCTGGTTCCAGGGTTACGTGGAAGAGAAGCTCCAGGGCGAATGCTGTGGGAGATGCCTGCCTACGGCGTGCACCATTCAGCTACGAGGGGGACAGATCCTGATGCTGAAGGTGGGGGCGAGTGGAAGTCAAGACAGTCCCCTCAGATCACCGTCTGCATCCCTGCCTGGGGATCTTTGCTTCAAGGAAGAGGGGGCCAAGTTTGGGTTGATATTGACTTCTTTTCATACCTATTTCTCATTTTTTATAAAGAAAAGATGGATAACCTTTAGAAGGTATAGGATTTTCTCTTTGATTTAGTTATTCTGTCACTTTCCTCGACAAGGGGATAGTTGGTGTGGGCCCCCATGATTGAGAGTTGGTCGACCTCTAAGATTTTCTCCAGCCTCGATTATCTCTGAGACTGGGTAGTCATTCAGGTAACAGAGATGCTGCTCTGTGAAAGTTAGGATGGGCTGGTGAGACAGGCATCTAGTTCACTCATCTCTCCGTCAGAGGCACTCATCTCTAGTTCAGCTACTGATGGGCCAATTTACCTCACTGTGTCTTAATTCTTTACGCTGTTATGTGGTCAGAAGAGTTTAGGGATTCCCTACCTTCATACAGCCCGATTCCCAGTAAACAGGTTGCAAAACCGGACTCACCTGGCCCCATTCTTGTTCTGTGGTCCCCCACGTTGTCTCAGCAACTCCAGGGAGTCAAGGTCACTGTTTGAAGTGGCTTTGAAACCCAAGGGCTGCCTTCAGATGTGTTCAACCCACGTCCCTCTTTCCTTTCAGCGTGATGAGACACTCCAGGATGGCTGTGACAGTCACTTCTGCCGAGTCAACACGCGAGGAGAGTTCATTTGGGAGAAGAGGGTCATGGGCTGCCCGCCCTTCAACAAGCACAAATGTCTGGCTGAGGGGGTGAGCCGCCAGAGCCTGGGCCCTGCCTTCCTCTTGACTGGTTCCATCTTTGAATGAAAAAAGAAGGTTCTTCTGAATGGCAGTCCAGCTCTGCCATGATTCCCAGTGTTCAAGGAGAACTCCAGCCTAGTTTAAAAATCAACAAAATTACAAAATCAAAGCCTGATAGAGAGATGAAACTCACTTTATGATACTCTAAGAAAATACCTCCCCTTGGGGGTGATTGGATCTGTGATCCTTGATTGGGGAGGTGAGAGACCAAACTGACTGATGGTCTCCCCTGGGAATGACAGTCCCGGAGACTCTCAACTGGAAGAGAATTCAGAATAATCAGGACCGTTTCAGCCTGGCTGGGTGGAATGGTCAGTCTGCTCACCTTTGTGATGGGACAGTCTGTTCACTTCTGGGGACTTGGGCTCAGGGCTGTGAGTCCAGAGGCAGGACTTGGCTTGGAATGACAGAAAGTGTCCACTAAGTACTATTTGTGCCTAACTCGGGACCTTGCTGTTTTCTTAGGGGAAAATCATGAAGATTCCTGGCACGTGCTGTGACACATGTAAGTACGTTACCAATGGACTGTCCCTTGAAACCCATCAGATCAAGTCCAGGGGATGTTCCTCGAGGTGAACTTCATTCTAGAAAGATAGTGCAGTCATTGCTCTCCATTCTGCAGGGGACTGCCACCCTGCCTCGCATGTCCTTGGACTGCCCCTGCTCAAGCCCCCGTTCAGATGCCTGTAAACCAGTCTCTTTTCCTTCTTCCAGACTCCTGGCAATCACTAGCCTCTTACTTGCCTTTCTCCTCGCCGGGTCCTGGGTTGGTCACAGTCCTATCACAAGAGAATGTCTTCTCTCTGCCCCTGAAGCTCCTTAAAGACAAGATGCCTTGATTTATGGTCTCAACAGATGAGACACTCAGTACACCTCTATTCTTTGGGTATCCCAGAGAGAAGGGGAAGCGAGAAGCTGGCTGTGGGGCTGCAGAGAAACACAATCTTCTCAAGGATTGATAAGGCTGGTCTTATTAACCAGTTTTACTTATCTCCCCTCCTTCACTCTCTCCTGTTCTTAAATTAGTTACTTTTACTTTTGGCTGCACTGTGTCTCCACTGTGGCGCCCAGGCTTTCTCTAGTTGTGAAGAGCTGGGGCTGCCTTTAGTTGCGGTGTGCAGCTTCTCATTGTGGTGGCTTCTCTTGCTGCTGCGCGTGGCCTCTAGAGCGCATTTGCTCCGTAGACATGGAGCATGTGCTTAGATGCCCCGAGGCATGTGGGATCTTCCCCGACTAGGGCTCGGGCCTGTATCCCCTGTGTTGGCAGGCAGATTCTTTGCCACTGGGCCACCAAGGAAAGTCCTTGGCTTTTCCTGACCTTGCACTCTGTTGCACGGGTTGGTCCCCCAGTAGTTACCGCAGCAGCTTTGGAGACGGAGCTCCAGTCTGCTCATCAGAAAGCATCTCACACCACACGTTCTTGTTTCCACGAGCACATGTACCTCTCAGAATCCCAAAGTTAGTGCTGTATACTCTGGGTATAGAATTACTTGTCTGGACTAATATTCTTTGTTTTTTTAGTTTAGTTACTTAGCTTTTTTGGTTTGTTTGTTTTTGGATTCCTGGGTCCATGTTCCCATGTTTATTTGGAGGTAGAGAAAGTTAAGAGTTGCTCAGTTGTGTTTGACTGTTTGCAACCCCATGGACTATAGCCCACCAGGCTCCACTGTCCATGTAATTTTCTAGGCAAGAATACTGGAGTGGGTAGCCCTTCCCTTCTCTCAGGGATCCTTCTGACCCAGGGATCGAACCTGGTCTGCATTGCAGGCGGATTCTTTACCATGTGAGCCACCAGGGAAGCCCCTGGGGAAAAGAAAGAAAGAGTGAAAAACACGAATACCTTCAGTGGTCAGTCATTTGTTCTTCTCCTGATGGCTCACTCTGACAGTGCCTGGAGTTGCTGTAGCCAAGCTGCTGACTGAGGGGACACACTGCTGAGAGCATCTCTCTCTGTGATTCCTGTCTGCATGGCTGAGATCAGGAAACCACCAGGAAGAGATGCATTTTTCTCTAGGTGTGCTGCAGGGCAATCTGGCCAAGGCTGTTATCTGCAAAACTAGCAACGAGGCCAAACAGGGGCTTCAGTGCTTTCAGGAGACGGGGACCCTCCATAAGGAAAATAAGCCAGGCTTGGGGATTTAAATCTACTGTGTGTTGGCTTCAATATGTTTTCCTCATTCACCCTCTTAATGTGGTTGGCAGGCTTTTGCTTTCAAATGAAATTATTTGGAAATTGGGAGGCTGGCTAATATGTAGATAAGGTTGAATTAGATTTGGAGCCATCCAGGAATGGAAAACTTCCAGTGTTTGGACAGGCAACGGTGAGCTGACATTGAATCCTAGAATTATCCATGGGGCAAGGAGAGATTCAGAGCTGAATGCTGTTAACCCTTGAGTGGTAAGGAAACCTATGCCTGCGACCAGGAGATGGCTATACTCAAAGCAAAAGATTCCATAAGGGCCCCAAGGATCTTCTCAGTCCCCAGGGAGTCAATGACATTTGCAGGGATGGATAGATATTAATTGTATTTATTGATACTCATTGCCTGTTCACTTCTGGGTATAGTATAAGCAGGCTTCCCAGGTGCCGCAGTGGTAAAGAATCCTCTTGCCAATGCTGGAGATGGAGGAGACGCAGGTTCGATCCCTGGGTGGGGAAGATCCTCTGGAGAAGAAACTGGCAATCCTCTCCAGTATTCCTGCCTGGAAAACTCCATGATCAGAGGGGCCTGGCAGGCTATCGTCCGTGGGGTCACAGAGTTGGACACAACTGAGCATCTCAGCACACAAGCAGAGTTACAGGCACAACAGGATTGCTCTGGTCATCATGGCTTTCAGAGTCTACTGTTGTATAAAAGTCAGTCTTATCCATTGACATCACCAAAGCACGGTGAATCTAGGCTCCTCTTGCAGTTAGAATTGTGTCATTAAGTGAGTTCAACCCAGTGATATCTTCATTTCTGATTGTGAAGGGTCAGGAGAAGCTGGCTTCCCAGGTGGTGCTAGTGGTTGAGAGCCTGCCTGCCAATGCAGGAGATGCAAGTTCAATCCCTGGGTCAGGAAGATTCCCTGGAGAAGGTATTCTAGTATTCTTGCCTGGGAAATCACATGGACAGAGGAGCCTGGTGAGCTGCAGTCTGTGGGGTTGCAAAGAGTAGGACATGACTGAAGTGACTTAGCAGAAGCTGAGGGGAACCAGGATCACTGACTTGCCCTCTCCATAGCTGGCTGTGGTGACCTGGCTACCGTGAAACTGACCTGTGTCTAGTGAGTAAGGGAACTGGAGTGGAATGGGAGAACAGGTCCCATCTCTCACTTGCCCTGTAGGTGAGGAGCCCGAGTGCAAGGACATCACAGCCAGGGTGCAGTACATCAAGGTGGGAGACTGCAGATCTGAAGAGGAAGTGGACATTCACTACTGCCAGGTAAGGGGGCCTCGGTTCAGAGGACAGGTCTCTTCATTTGAACACCTCTCTTTAGATACATTGTGAAAAGATCTGGGAAGTTCACAGGGAGGAGATATGAAAGAAACTAGGAACTTTTTTTTCCCTTTTGAAAGCAAATGTTCTATTGAAGTTAACTGAGAACTTTTGACTCCAGAAGACCAAAAAAAAAAAAAAAAATCAGCAATGATTCAAAGCTTTCTTTGGAGAGAATGGAGGGTTACTTACGGAACACAGGAGCCGCATTCCCCAGAGACCCATCAAACATGCATAGAAATTGCAGCTACAGGGCTGGGTGTGAGAGTTCCAATTAGGGGAGGCCCTTCAGACGCACTGCCTGGCTGTCCTGGGTTCCTCTGGCCGAGGCCGGGCCTGGAGGAGGGCAGGTGCAGGAAGCGGGCTGCCCCAGAGCCCTCTGCACCCTGGAACTCTCTATCACCCGCGTCGCTGCCTCTCTTTCCTGCTGCAGGGGAGATGCACCAGCAAAGCCCTGTACTCCATCGACACGGAGGACGTGCAAGACCAATGTTCCTGCTGCTCGCCCACGCGCACGGAGCCCATGCCAGTGCCCCTGCGCTGCACCAACGGCTCCATCATTCACCATGTGGTCCTCAACGCCCTGCAGTGCAATTGCTCCTTCAGGAAATGCAGCCCGTGACACGCTCCCTACCTGCCACGGACACAGCTGCCTCCCGTTAGGCTCCGCGATTCCTGCTCCGCGCATGCGCACTCTGCTCCCGGACCTTTCCGGGCTCACAATAAAGGCCAATCCATCCTGTCGTCAAAGGCTGGTGGTTCATCCGGGTTGAGATGGCTGGGCTGCTCTGAGCTGGGTGCTGAGGTGGGGACTGGGGAGTGGAGAGGGAGACCAGGCTTTCACGCCAGATCCTTTTCACCCCGGAGAGAGACTCTATTCAGGGCAGGCACTGGAGAATGAAGCTGGAAATGATTTAGGCATCATCTCAACCACTGCCCTCGCCTGCCCCTTCACTGAGGATGAAAGTAGCTCGGAGAGCTCGAGTGACTTGCCCAAGGTCACACAGCCGCTGGTGGCAAGGCCAGGTTCAGAACCCAAGGACCTGGACACCTGGGCAAGAGCCACATGGATCTCGTGCTGACAGATTCAGCGTTGTTCTGATCGGAACCAGTGAGGGCTGCATTTTTAGGCCTTTCTGCTTCTGCCAGAAAGAACCTCCAGGGAAGATAATGTTGGAGGCAAACGGCCTGAGTTCCGTTGAGTTGCTTAGGTGGGGAGTTTTAGCCAGGTGGAGGGAAGGAGGTAGACGTTTTATATAACTGTTCAGTGATTCAAACCCTGTCGCCCTCTATCCATCATCACTCCACCTCCAACTTTGAGTAGTCTCTAAGGTCTATATGGGAAAGCAGATCTGGGGCCAGAGAATTATTAATAGCTGTCTGTCTTCTGACTGATCGCCTGATGCTCCACCCCAGGACAAGGTGCTGTTGGTGGCGTGGGGCTCTGAGAAACTCAGTGGGAGGCTACTTCTTCAACAGAGGTTGTCAATTTCCCAGTGCTCCCATAGCCCGAGTTCTCCTCGTATTTACTGACAGGACGATTCACTACCAAGGAAAAAGCTAACTTGAAAAATCACATGTTTTGATTTTAAAAAACATCAGAGAGCAGGGTAAATAGGATGCTGAAGGAGAAACAGGGAGCGGCATGTGAACCAGGAGCTCTTCCACTCTGCACACACTCCAAGGTGGATCTGCCTCTGGTCCCAGCTCTTGCTGTTCAGTTGCTCAGCTGTGTCTGACTCTTTATGACCCCCATGAACTGCAGCACGCCAGGCTTCCCTGTCCTTCACCATATCCTGGAGTTTGCTCAAACTCATGTCCATTGAGTTGGTGATGCCATCCAGCCATCTCATCCTCTGTCACCTCCCTCTCCTCCTGCCCTCAATCCTTCCCAGCATCAAGGTCTTTTCTAATGAGTTGGCTCCACATCAGGTGGCCAAAGTATTGAAGTTTCAGCTTCAGCATCAGTCCATCCAAAGAATATACAGGGTTTATTTCCTTTAGGATTGACTGGTTTGATCTTCTTGCAGTCCAAGGGACTCTCAAGAGTCTTCTCCCAGGACTCTCTGTTTTGTCACCTTCAGATCTGATGGGATAGTACCCCAAAGTGAGAGTCTTAGGAAGAGTTTCAGGGAGTATAGAGAGATGAGATGAACCAAGGTGGAAATGTTTCCAGTCCTCTTGGCATTGGAAACACATAAGGAAGGAAGTGAGTGAAGGGCATGTCTGGGAGAGAAAGGAGCCAGGATCCAAGTGTTAGAGCATAGACTCTGGAGTGAGCTCAGCCCTCAGAGATATGGGGCCTGACCTTTACACTGCAGTCTCCTCATCTGTGAAATGGGTACATAGGCAGTAAAACAGAACGGTTATTAGAACTCATTCCTTTGGGGAAGGCTCTGAGAAGGGTGCTGAGGGAGTCGATGTCTGTATCCATATCAGCCTTGATTACTCCTGGCAGCCAGGACATAGCCCGCCAGGGACGGGCTGTTTCTGGTTTTCCTTCTGCTCAGCTCCAGACTCCCTTTACTGTCTCAGGTTCATCATTAATTGATATAATGTACAAAGTAAGGAGGGACTTTCCCAATAACTCAGCAATAAAGAATCAGTGTTCAGTGGAGACGTAAGTTTGATCCCTGGGTCAGGAAGATCCCCTGGAGGAGGAAATGGCAACCAACTCCAGTATTCTTGCCTGAAAAATCCCATGGACCAAGGAGCTTGACAGACTATATAGTCCATGGGATTCCAAAAGAGTAGGACATGACTTCATGACTGAACATGCATGCATAAAGTGGGGGGCAGTCCCACCAGCCCACCGTATCAGCATGGGAGATGGGAAAGTCTGGTCACGCAGAGCCAGCTTGATACATATGTTAACATACCTTTTCATTTTCTGGGTCCCTGATATTAATGCACTCGCTTACCTTAGGAGCATCTTGGAATTGTAGATTTCATTATGCACAATGGCCCTTTGGAGGTCTTCTTTTCCACCCCCCTGCCCATGGCTAGGTACCAAAGCCATTCCAGAGAGATGGAGCTTTCTTCCTAGGATGGAGCTTTCAACATCTGTTTCCTCAACTGGTCCCACAGTCTCCCTGGGAAGCTTTTCTGAAACCTGCCCCTCCCTTTACCACTTGCAGCCCCTCTTCCTGTCCCTGGGGCGAGATTCCTCCACTTCTGCTTCTTTTAGCCTCCAGAAAGGTGGGGGACAGTTGGTGGCAGGTAGAGTGCAGGCAGGTGTGCGGGGAAGCACCCACCCCCCACCCAGGCGATCAGCGACAGGGCGGCGGGAAGCAGGGTTTCTGGGCGGAATTGGAAACTAATCAGGCAGACGGTTCAAGAGATAATCCGGCTGAATGCTCACACCCGAACCAGGTTAGGAGGCAGCGCCCGGGGCAGGGAGAGCCGCAGTTTTATGGTCTGGCCCCTCAGCTTCGTTAACCCGAGCGTGACCCAGACTCAACCCGCCGGCGGGAACGCGCTTCTTCCTCCACGTGGCGCGACTAGCGGCCGGTGCGCCCGGAGTGCAGCAGCCGGAGGAGGCCGGGTGGCCCAGCGAGGGATGGGGGAGGAGACAGCAGCAGCAGGCAGGGGCGGGCACGTCCAGACGGAGCTGAGCCGAGATGGAATTAGCCCGGCGGCTGAATAAGCCAGTGCAGACGCCAGCGCAGCCGAGGGACGGTCGGGGTTTCGCGTCCGGTGCCCCCACTCCATGGCCACCACCCCGGGGTTGCATGGTGAGTCTCCCTTGCATGGACCTGGTCTTGAGCATCAAGAATCTTGTAGGACCGAGAGGGGGCTGGGAGTGAAGGAGAGGTCGGTGACCCCGGGTGAACCTGGAGGGGGCTTCGCGGAGCGGATCCCTGTCTGCTGGCTAGACAGGCGGACATCATTTCAGTCTATGATCCCTGACGCGAAAGCTCTTTGTTAAGCCCAAGACCGCCCTGTCCTGGGACTCCAAGCTCAGGGGTCCCACGCTTGTCTGTGGAGCAATGGGTGCCCCCGGATGCTGGGGCACCCAGACCAGCAACTTCTCACCCTGGGGTGGCTCTCATCCTCGGAAGGCGAGGGACACCTGAGCAGTTTCCTGGACACTCCTGTCCTATCAAGGAGAAGAGAGGCAGGACAAGAGTCAGGGGATTGGCGCAGCAGCTTTTTGTTGGTGAATTACCAATTCCAATCTCTATCTTCTTGTTACAAGTCAAGGAGTGTTTAGCACATCTGAATGGATGAGCAAACAACTGAGGTTTAATTCAGAAACAGTCTGCTGAGGACAGAGGTTCAGAGTCACCCCCTGCAACTTGACTTTAGCCTCTTGGAGCATCCTCACAATTTCAGGAACTCTCCCCCAGCCCTTATCCACCCCAGGAAGGGCATTTACACCTTGGGAAGCACAGGAGCTTATTTAAGAGGAAAAGCAAATTGAGGCAGCGTTTAGGGAAGCAGGGCATGACCCTTCTGCCTCTTCAGGTGATACTGAATACACACGTGCGTTTGGTGGGGTTGACCCTGCCCAAAAGGGGATTCTGTCTGGAGTCTTGCTTCCAGTGGTTCATGAGAGAGGCGTGGAGTGGCAGGGGCCGGGGAAGGTGCTCACTTCACTGGCATGAACAGTGGGCACAGGGGACTGGAAGGCAGGTGTGAGTCTGGGACTGCATGAGCACGTGTGGAGAGACACTCTGGGACCGTGTGAATATTGGTCTAGGGCAGAAGTTCCTGCCGAGCAAGGTTAAATCTCAGCCCCAAAGGCAGGTGGCAGGTGAGGGAGGATCTTAGACAAGAGGGGGATCCTCCAGAGGTGACAAGACAACTTGTCTGGACTTTACTCTTGGGATCGGACATTAGAAACCTGCCCCAGCTGCTGGGCATCCAGGGCCTAATCGCCCCTTCACTGTGGCTTGCCACGTGCCATCATTTTGGGAGCCAGGAACCTAAGCAGGTCCTTTCTGGGCACATGTGCTGCTCTCTGAATTGCTTCCAGGTGGGCCCTGGGCCTCTTTGCTGGCTGAAGGAAGAGGCTGTGTGAGCAGGGAGGTGGGTTCCAAACACCAGCCTCAGGCTCCGTCTGGTCCAGGTTCTCTGTCCCTTCTCTGTCCACTTCCACTGTGGGGCAGGACTGGGGTGGAGGCCAGAGACACCGAGAGCTGTAGTGGAGCTTGTGTTTCATTTTCTCTGATGAGGACCTGATTTCCTGTTAATCCACCCATCTCGTGGACCCTTCAACTGGCTGAGAGCAGCCTGGCGCTCCTAGAGCACACGAAGAACAGAAACTTGGCCACTGGAGATGCGCATCTGGCCTCTAGATACAAAGTAGAGTCCGTCCATGTTTGAGATCAGGTTGCTGGCGGGGAGGAGTTTGAAAAAGTATTGCCTTTAAGAAGAACCAGCCACGTGGACGCCTGGAGAATGATCAAGCAACGGCACGCTGTGTGCTAAGTTGCTTCAGCTGTGTCCCACTCCTTGCGACCTTATGGATCATAACCTGCCAGGCTCTGCTGTCCATGGGATTCTTTGGGCAAGAATACTGGAGTGAGTTGCCATGCCTTCCTCCAGGAGATCTTTCTGACCCAGGATTGAACCACCCGTGTCTCCTGCGGCTCCTGCACTGCAGGCAGATTCTTTATTGCTGAGCCACCAGGGGAGCCCTCAAGCAACAGCAGTAGAGACGAAAGAGCCTGGGGCAGCCATGTGCTTGGGCTGTCCACAAAGTCAAGGGGGAAACCCGGGGTCTGGAGGGTGAGGGAGAGGGTGAGCCAGATCACACGGAGTCTTGGGGCTCAGGCTGTATGGTTTTGACTTTCAAAGAGAAAGGGGAGACATATTAGACACTGTGCATACAGATACCACACTTCACTTCCCGACAGCCTTGGGGTCAATATGAAATCCATGTCATTGAAGAGGAACCTGAGGTTCGGAGAGGTTAGGAAATACCCCTGTTACATTGGGTTCACCAGTGAATCATCAGTGATGGATAAAGCTGGAATTCCAACTCGCTTCCTTACCACCTCACCTTGTTGCTCTCATTCTGTTCTTCAGAAACCATTAGAAGGGAAGTGTAGATGTTGGCAAGGAAGGGGTGGGTGGAAGGGTGGGTGGAAGTGGGGCCTTTAGGGAGATATTCATTTTGCAAGGCTGATAGTTGATGCTGTGGTCATATTCCAGGCAAGGCTTGCTTTGACATGACTTCCAGTCTGGAGTCAATAGGGTTAGTTTATTTAGTGGGATAAACCTAAGAAGGCCAGTTTCATCACTGAACTCCTGTGACGGCGTGCACTGTGGTTCACACTGGGGACATGCTTTAGTGAGCACTGGTTGCCTGAATTCCACGTTGATGGTTTACAGGCACGTGGGAGCCTGACCCACTGCCTGCAGAGAACTCGCCCAGTGTCTGATGGATTCTGGTAATCCCAGCTCACGATCACTTCTATGGACTCGCACACTATGCAGCTGTGGGGGCAGCGCACACCAGCTCAGAGCACACTTGGGAGCCAGCGCTCAGTGCTGGAGCTGCAAGGATCAACAGGGCATGCGCACGCTGGACCGTCAGGACCTTACATTCGCCACTCTTGGTGCCCTAGGTCACCACTGCACTCACTGTTGGACATGAAAGGAGGAGTTGGGGTCAAGAACAGGCTTGTTCAGACCACACCAATGAAATTAACCACATCCATACTTCACAGTCTCCCTGGTGGCCCAGACTGTAAAGAATCCGCCTGGAGTGCAGAAGACCTGGGTTCGATTCCTGCGTTGAGAAGATCCTCTGGTGAAGGGAATGGCAACCCACTCCAGTATTCTTGCCTGGGAAATCCCATGGACAGTGGAACCTGGCAGGCTACAGTCCATGGGGTTGCACAGAGTCAGACATGACTGAAGCAAATAATACTTTCACACTTCATAGTATTAATACATTTCAAGATGTACTAGAAGTCTTTCTTTGGCTCCTACGGGCAACCCTCCCCTCCCTCCAGAAACTCTAAGCAAATAAGTTATAAGTCCATCTGGCTGACAGTTCTCCATCTATGTTAACTTGTGCTGAAACTACAAAAAGATGACAGTTCTTTCAAGAAGCCAGGTGAGATCCTCTCCCAACTGTATAGCAAATACAAGTACAAAGCATGCCACCCTTGCATCTTCTCCTTTAAAAAAAAAAATTTCCTTTTATTTTGTAGAGTATTTTTATTTATTCTGTGCTCCCAACCAGGCACCGAACCTGTGCCCTGTGCAGTGGGAATTCAGAGGCTTAACCACTGGACCCCCAGGGCAGGCCCACCCTCACATCTTCTGACTGGCTCACTGATTTCTAGAAAAATGGGAAACTCACACTTTTCTAGCAATCACTGATGCTTGCTATTCATCATAAACTAATTAAAAATAGCTTTCAGAATTTAAAAATAATGATACGTGCCCGTTGAAAGTAATTAAATAGAAAAAAATACCAGTTTTTAATATTTTGGTAATGATTCTTGACCCTAACTCCTTTTTAATTCATTTTTATTTTTTCCTATATCAGTAACGACTTCTATTTCTTATTTATTAACCTTCAAACAAATTACAAGAAAGGAAAACCTAGATACCATAAAACTTAAGGGAAAATGAGCAAATGCCAAAAATGGAAGATTGGGAACATATTATATCAGCCAAACCTAGATAAGAATAGGTACTGTAATTAAGCAAAAACTTACCTATGAACCTCCTGACAGGCAGATCAGAAAAGAGATAATAAGTTACATGGGCCTAAGAAAATGAGGCTAGTTCATCAACATTAAACTTTAAGAAGAATGTCACAGTGGTATTTGTGTGACATGTAAGAGATTGCCCAGCATGATCAGCTGTAGTTTCATTAGTAGATTTTTAGAAAGGGTATTATTTTTCATGTGGGCATTTATTTTATTGTGTCTGTCTTTTTTTTTTTAAAGAGATGTTTCTGTTTTATACTTTTCTGGTCCATTCTACTCTATTATACTGAAAAAAAAAAACAACATGCTGTTTTCAAACCATTAGATAACCGACTTTCTTTCAAATCATTAGATAACCAACCTCTAGCTTGAAAAATAGTGGCCTATGGGCTTCCCAGGTGGCTCAGTGGTAAAGAATCCACCTGCCAGTGCAGGAGATGCAGGTTCGGTCCCAGGGTTGGGAAGATCCCCTGGAGAAGGAAATGGCAACCCACTCCAGTATTCTTGCCTGGAAAATCCCATGGACAGAGGAGCCTGGTGGCTACAGTCCACATGGTTGCCAAGGGCTGGACATGACTGAGAGACAGCACCAACGCACAGGCGCTTGTAGCATGTAGAGAATGCAGTGGCCAGTGGTCCATTTTGACCAATGACTTACAACCTCTTTTCCTCGCCTTTGTGAGAAAGGAATACAAGACTCTCCCGTCAGGAGCAAGTCTTACCCAGTGCCTATCCCTTGTCACTTCCCTTCATCGTGAGGAACATCCTTTAGCATTTATTTTTTTTAATGAAATTTTTATTTTATATTGGAGTGGCGTTATTTACGATGCTGCATTAGTTTCAGGTGAACAGCAAAGTGATTCGGTTACACATGCACATACATCCATTCTTTTCATTCCTTAAAATGCGGTTCTGCTGGTGACAAATCCTCTCAATTTTTTCACCCCCGCTAAGCTCCAAAAGTCCACACCACAAAGCGCAGAAGAGACGACTGACCAGAGATCCCTCTCTGCTCTTCTTTTCTGCATCTTGATTTTGTATCCACTCTTTCCTTGAACACCTGCTGTGTGCCAGGCCACAGTGAGGGCCAGAGATGACGTCCAGTCCCTACCTCTGAGCATCTCCCCCAACCTGGAGTGTGCAGGCACGAGGGAGTTACACTATCAACTTGGGGGAAGTTTGAACAAGGCTCTGTAGTATGAGTATGGATGGCATCTGTGAATTACTGCCTGTGTAAGCAAGCGTTAGTCCTTCAGGCGTGTCCAGCTCTTTGTGAGCCCATGATTATAGCTCACCAGACTCCTCTATCCATGGAATTTCCTAGACAAGAGTACTGGAGTGGGTTGCCAGTTCTTCCTCCAGGGGATATTCCTGACTCAGGGATTGAACCCGGGTCTCCTGAATTGCAGATAAATTCTTTAACGTCTGAACCACCAGGGAAGCCCTAGGAAGTGAAATTATTTATTATTATCCACATCGATAGTGGAGGCACCTTACGCTCAGCTAGTTGCTCTATGAACAGACTGAAAAATAAGGAGTAAAGCATAACCAGAGTGCACTGCTTGCTAAAGAGATAGGGCTGGGTGGGTGGACAAGTTGGTAGGGTGGCTCTTTCCCCAAAAGCTGTTCAGGGGCCCGGGATGATGGGGCCTCAGCCAACTTCATCCGTGACTTATGAGGCGGCCCCGAGGGTTGCCATTCCAGTTATCAGGGAGCAGGGAAAGAGTGCGCAGGAGCAGTCATGGAAGGTTTTGATGGGTCAGACCTAGAAATAGCACATAACACTCTGCTCACATTCCTCTGGCTGGAGTTCAGTCTCGTGGCCACATCAGGGAGGCTCGGAAATATGGTCTAGCTGTGTGTTCAGGGAGAAGCGGAGAACATGGATTTTGGTAAGCAGCTTGTAGTCTGTTTCATGAAGTGAAGTGTTAGTTGCTCAGACGTGTCCAACTCTTTGCGACCCCATGGACTGTAGCCCGCCAGGCTCTTCTATCCATGGAATTCTCCAGGCAAGAACACTGGAGTGGGTTGCCATTTCCTTCACCAGGGGATCTTCCTGACCCAGGGATCGAACCCGGGTCTCCTTCATTGCAGGTGGATTCTTTACTGTCTGAGCCACCAGGGAAGCCCAAGTCTCTGTCATAGGGGCCTATCAAAAATGGTAAGTTTTCTGTGATTTAGTACCCTTATTATATATTAAAGTTACAGATTTAGACCATTTGTCTCCCCAAGTAGACTCTGAGATCTTCAAGTTTCAGCATTCAGGACGTGACAAAGTGTGTGGTAAATGATTATTAAATGGTTTTGAATGTGTGAATGAATGAATGGTGAGCTGGGGAGACAGTAGCTAGCCAACAGATTCAAATGCTTCTTATTGTTTTATTTTATTTTTGAAGTATAGTTGATTTACAGTGTTGTGTTAGTTTCAGATGCACAACAAAGTGATTCATTTATATGTATACATACCTGTTCTTTTTTTGTATTCTTTTCCGTTGTGGTTTATCACAGAATATTGAACACAGCTCCCTGGGCTCTACCGTAGGACCATGTTATCTATTTTATATATGGGAGTATGCATCTGCTAATCCCAAACCGCTAATTTATCCTCCCCCCACCCCATTTCCCTTTTGGTAGCCCTAAGTTTGTTTTCTGTGTCTGTGAGTCTGTTTCTATCCTCCTGACCCAGGGATCAAACCCATGCCTCTGTGTCTTTTGCATTGCAGGGAGAGTCTTTTCCTACTCAGCCACCTTGGAAGCATATTTTGTAGAGAAGCTCATTTGTCTCATTTCTAAAGATTCTGCATATAAGTGATATCACATGATACTTGTCTTTCTTTGCCTGATTTGCTTCACTTAGTGTGGTAATCTCTAGGTCCATCCATGATGCTGCTAATGACATGGTCTCATGCTTTCTTATGACTGGGTAATATTCTCTTGCACATATGCATATGTACATGCATGCATGCTCAGTCGCTTCAGTCATGTCTGGCTCTTTGCGACCGTTTGGACTGTAGCTCTCCAAGCTCCTCTGTTCATGGAATTCTCCAGGCAAGAATACTGGAGTGGGTTGCCATGCCCTCCTCTAAGTGATCTTCCCAACCCAGGGATCGAACCCGAGTCTCATGCGTCTCCTAAATGGGCAGGTGGGTTCTTTACCACTGATCCAGCTGGGAAGCATTACTCACTAGATCACTGCTTTCTTATGAAAGGATAGGATACAACTCAGGAAGAGCCAGATGAATGAGATGCAGAGGACAAGATACATGGGAAGGTATGAACCTGGAAGCTCAGTGAACTCCATCCTTTTGGGGGCTTCATTATAGGGGCATGACTGATTATAATACATCCTTTTGGGGCACTTCACTACACAGGCACAATTGACTAAGTTTCCGGCCACCGATGGTGACTAAGCTCAATCTCCAGCCCCACACCCTCCTAGGAGGGCAGGTGGAGGAACGGGAGGGAGATTGCAAGGTCCACCCTCTCATTACAAGGTTGGTTCCCCTAGCAACCAGGCCCCATTCTTAGGTTAGCAGGGTGCTTCCCAAAAGTCACCTCATTAACATAACAAAAGACACCTTGATTGCTCTCCACACTTAGGAAATTCTGAGGGTTTTAGAAGTGCTGTAGCAGGTACTGAACAAAGGCCAAATTATCTGTTTTTACAATAAATCACAGTATCACACACCCCCAGAATCCAGGAGGGTGGCTAAGCCACAAACACCCAGGGATCTCCTGTTCAAGGCCATTTATGGTAAGAGCCAAGTGAATGGTGTAAGAAGGGAAAAAAAAATGGAGTTGGTGTTACAAAGAGAGCTCTGTGTGTGTGTGTCAGTCGCTCAGCTGTGTCCAGCTCTTTGCAACCCCATGGACTGTAGCCTGCAAGGCTCTTCTGTCCATGGAATTCTCCAGGCAAGAATACTGTAGTGGGTTACCATTTTCTCCAGGGAATCTTCCCCACCCAGAGATTGAACCGCATTTCAGGCAGATTCCTTATTGTCTGAGCCAACAGGGAAGCCTAAGAGAGCTCTCTAAAATGCCATTATTTCCGGAATGTCCTGGAGCTGGAACGGGTGAACTACACGCTGTTCTCTAATCACTGGCTGTGGGAGAAGGCAGGCAGGAAAGCAGGACCCCGGGCAGCGGTGATCCATATATCAGAGGGCCAGCAGAGGGGGTGGGCAGTGGGGCCCTGGAGGCCAGCCTCAAAGCCCCAGTGGCTCCTTTAGGGGACAGTGGCTCCCAGACACTGGTGTGAGTAAAGCTTTGGGCTGCCTGTTAATCTGAGCTACCAGGGTCACTGGTGTGAATTCATTCCTTGAATGCTGTCAAGGAAGTATGGACCTTGAGTGAGCATTGCTGTATCACCTGCCCAGGTACTCATCAGGATGGTCTCTGGTTGTTTAGACATACGTGGAGGTTTTCAGGGTGTGTTTAGACACACACCCTGGGGTGCACAGTCTTGCTCTCAGTTCTGATCTGGGCAGAAATGCACAAGGGGAGAGGGATGAGCAAGACTGGGAACTGAGGACAGAAGCCTCTCCCCTGATATCCTAAACTGGAGGCCCCTATCACCCCATGAGCATGCATGCCCACTCCTGCCCCTTGGTTCTGTCCCCTGCCTTCCAGATGCTTCAAGACTCAGATTCAGGCTTATTACCCTTCCTGAAGCTACTTTGACTTCCCACCTTTCTGGTTCCCTCAATATAGTCCAGAGCCCACAGTCTAGAAACACGTTATGGAATCTTTACCTGTTGGCTTGCTGTGTTTCCTGCACATCATCAGCATCTTCACAAAGTGATGATATGATATATTTCTCAAGCACAGGGACCAAAGTTCCAGTCCTCCCGAAACTGCCCAGCAGAGAGCTGGGCACATGTACGGGGCTGCTGCTCAACCCAGCAACTGACCAGAAGCTCTAAGAGACTGGGAAGAGCTGCCTTTGGTCCATTCATTCATTCCTTCATTCAGCAGGCGCTAAGGGCTAGGTTGTGGTTTAGTCGTTAACTCGTCTGTTAAGTTTAACGTTTAATGTTTAACTCTGTCTGTTTAGTCTTTAAGTCCGACTCTTGGACCCCATGGGCTGTAGCCTGCCAGGCTCCTCTGGCCATAGGATTTTCCAGGCAAGAATACTGGAGTAGGTTATCATTCCCATCTCCAGGGGATCTTCCTGACCCAGGGAATGAGTCCAGGTATCCTGCACTGCAGGCAGATTCTTTACCGACTGAGCTACCGACTGGATGTATAAAGTGTGATTTCTGCTCACAAGAAGTTTAAAATGAAAAGAATAAGAACAATGATCATAACCACTTTTTATTGCATACCTGCAGGCTAATGACTGTCCAGGTGCTTTGTATGTGTATCTCTCATTCTCATTTTCACTACAATCTTGCAAATTTGAGGGAGTCTCCTCCTTTTACAGTTGAAGAAGCAGGCTCAGAGACCTCAGAGTCAGTTCAAGGCAGGGCCAAGGTGTCATCTCGGGTGCCCTGAAAGGCTGCTCTGGAGTGTGGGGGGAGGGAGAGACTGGGCAGCTCTGAGGCCATGGTGGGGCGGCAGCAGGGGTGTGGAGACCCCTCAAGGGCCCCAGAGGTGGCCCTTGGGTCAGAGGTCCACCCTTGCCCTGAGCCCACTCTTGGTCTGTCTTCTTCAGGGGTGTGAGGGCTGCCAGGGTGCTCCCTTCTCTTGCTGCCCTGGGAGGGACCCTAAAGACTAAACCTTTGACGTTAATTCAGGGTGTCTCTCCAGAAGTGCCCCACCTACCCTACCTCCAGGCAATTGCCCTCCTCGTGTCTGGGAACTATAAGAGATTATGACAGTCATCATCATCACATGTACGGGGCTGCTGCTCAACCCAGCAACTGACCAGAAGCTCTAAGAGACTGGGAAGAGCTGCCTTTGGTCCATTCATTCATTCCTTCATTCAGCAGGCGCTAAGGGCTAGGTTGTGGTTTAGTCGTTAACTCGTCTGTTAAGTTTAACGTTTAATGTTTAACTCTGTCTGTTTAGTCTTTAAGTCCGACTCTTGCGACCCCATGGGCTGTAGCCTGCCAGGCTCCTCTGGCCATAGGATTTTCCAGGCAAGAATACTGGAGTAGGTTATCATTCCCATCTCCAGGGGATCTTCCTGACCCAGGGAATGAGTCCAGGTATCCTGCACTGCAGGCAGATTCTTTACCGACTGAGCTACCGACTGGATGTATAAAGTGTGATTTCTGCTCACAAGAAGTTTAAAATGAAAAGAATAAGAACAATGATCATAACCACTTTTTATTGCATACCTGCAGGCTAATGACTGTCCAGGTGCTTTGTATGTGTATCTCTCATTCTCATTTTCACTACAATCTTGCAAATTTGAGGGAGTCTCCTCCTTTTACAGTTGAAGAAGCAGGCTCAGAGACCTCAGAGTCAGTTCAAGGCAGGGCCAAGGTGTCATCTCGGGTGCCCTGAAAGGCTGCTCTGGAGTGTGGGGGGAGGGAGAGACTGGGCAGCTCTGAGGCCATGGTGGGGCGGCAGCAGGGGTGTGGAGACCCCTCAAGGGCCCCAGAGGTGGCCCTTGGGTCAGAGGTCCACCCTTGCCCTGAGCCCACTCTTGGTCTGTCTTCTTCAGGGGTGTGAGGGCTGCCAGGGTGCTCCCTTCTCTTGCTGCCCTGGGAGGGACCCTAAAGACTAAACCTTTGACGTTAATTCAGGGTGTCTCTCCAGAAGTGCCCCACCTACCCTACCTCCAGGCAATTGCCCTCCTCGTGTCTGGGAACTATAAGAGATTATGACAGTCATCATCAGAAGGAGCTGCTGCTGGTGGCTCTAGGCTCCGTGTGTGTATGTGTGTGTGAGAGAGAGAGAGAGAGAGAGATGGGAACACCTTACCCCCCCCCTATGGTCCACGTAGGCCTGGCTAACTAAGCCTATGAGGACTGGCTGGTGGGGGCGGTGGGCAGCTGTGGGGAGGTGTGGTGTGTTCTCAGGGCTGCCCTGGGGTCCCACGCTCGGCACCTCAGCTGCTCTGGGTCCTGTGTCCATGCTTTCCCATCCCCTGAAGCTGCTGTCCCTCTGTGTCCTTGTCTTTCACAGACATCCCCCTGCTCCCTGGCTCCCCACGCCGGCTGAGCCCGCGGGCAGTGGTCAGAGGGAGTCAGGGCCCCAAACACGGACAGCAATGCCTCCAGGTGCCGGGTCCCCCAGCCCAGGGCCTGCAGGGCAGTGTTCCCCAAGGTTCCGGCCAGGCGTCCAGCGGAGCGAGCCCCCTAAACAGCTCTGTGAGTACTGGGGCATGTGGATGGGCAGGCCCGTGGGGCACCCTCCACTTGGGGGCACGGGGTGTGTGTTTTGGTTTGTGTGTGGGGGCGGGATTTCTGTTAGGATCCCTTCATCTCCTGTCTCTCCAAGACGGGATGGCACACTGTCCCAATAGCACTGGGTCCCGTGGTCAGAGAAGGATGGGGAAGACAGAGGTGAAAGAGGCCAGGTGGCCCCGCCCCTGGCCTGCAGGCTCCCTGGCCCTCCCCAGACCTCAGCTGGGGCGCCTCTGAGGCTCTCCTCTGTGCCTGGCGCTTCATCTGGTTGCCCAGGTGACCTCTCAGGTGGCTGCGGAGGCAGCTGGGTATCAAACCGGTAATAAACAGGGAAACACCCAAAGCGGGAGGCAGGTCCCTCCCCCGGCTCCACCTAGTTCTTTCTCCTCCTCTTCTCAACCTCCCATCGCCTCCAGGAGCAGACGGGAGTGGACCGCAGCCTCTCTGGCAGGATCCTCGCCAGTGGCTGGGGAGGACGGAGAGCGGGTAGAGGAGGATGTGGCGCTGTGAGGCGCAGAGTGGACAGTGAATCCCCCGTGGGGTGGGAGTGGGGTGGGCCAGGCGGCTAGAAATCGGCCTTTGTTGCAATGGATCCAGAGAACTGCCGGTGAGTATGGCATGTGTGCAGGCAGGCCTTCAGCTCTGCAAGGAGGTAGGGGTGTCGTGGTGCATGCGGGGGCCCTTCGTGTCAGAGCGTGTGGGTGTGCAGGTATGCAGTGTGTGCTGGTGTGATGCCGAGTGCTCGACTTGTGCGCGTGTGCGGCAATGGGGCTTCGTGCGCGGAGGAGGCGGGTGGTGGGATGCGCGGAGTTCACGCTGCATGTGCATCTGCGTGTGTGAGCGTGCGTGTGTGCTGCGTCTGTGGGCCGGGGCTGGGGCGAAGGAGTGGCGGCCGTGGCCGATGAGCTCGGGCCTCTTTGTCCTTTCGCGCTGAGGGCCTGGCCTCCTCGTCCCCCTCCTGGGTCCCAGAGCTCCAGGTCAGCCTCCCGCGCCTCTGGCGCCTCCCTCACTGGATATCTCCTGTCCGCGTCCCTTCTTCTCTGGCCAGGTCATCAACAACTACCTGGAGGCCAGCGAGCCGGTGTCCTCGGAGGCCCGCGTGAGCCGCATGCACTTCCATGACAACCAGAGGAAAGTGGATTACGTGCTCGCCTACCACTACCGGAAACGCGGCGCGCACCCCGGCCACGGCTCCGCGGGCCACTCTCTGGCTATCGTCTCCAATGGCGAGACGGGCAAGGACCCCCAGGCGGGGGCTCCCGGAGACATTGAGCTGGGGCCGCTCGATGCCCTGGAGGAGGAGAGGAAGGAGCAGCGAGAGGAGTTTGAGCACAACCTGATGGAGGCTGGGCTAGAGCTGGAGAAGGACTTGGAGGTGAGGTTGGGCAGGTGGCCGAGGGTCTGCGGTGCGATGGCTGTGCTGGGCTGGGTTCCTGGCCATCGGGCCACGTGCAGGAAGCCTTTGGCTCTGTTCTGGCGTCTGGCATGTGGTTTCTTTTTCTTCTGGTGGGCAAACCAGATTTTCTTGCTCAAGGACTTGAGGAAGAGTTCTGGGATCCCAGCTGCTGGTGGGGCCAGTGGTGCTGGTGGTGGGTGCCCATCTCGAAGCTGACTTAGAGATAAGACAGACGTTAGAGATAGAAGGCAAAGCATTTCTTCCTGGCTTGCCATCTTGTGGCCTTTGTAATGCTTTCCTTGGAATGAAGACCTGATTTGCCTGTGGAGCATTGGATTGAAGTTTCTGTCTAGGAGACTTACATTATTAAGAAAAGTCCTTGCCTGGGACTCCCAGGGAATTGGGTATTTGAGAATGGAACATCAGACACATTTTATCAACTTGTAAGCTGTCTGTATTCTGACCTCTGATCAGATAAATCCATTTATCTACGCATTTGTCTCTCTGTTCCTCCATTCACCCATTCATCCTTCCATTCATACATCTTTTCATCCATCCATCCTTCCATCCTTCTTCACTCTCTTCTCCATCCATTTCTTCGTACCACATGACCTTTAAAGATGGCTGGCCCTTGCCATCCCCTCCAAACTCACCTCCTGCCCCTCCCACTCTCCAGTGCTGGCTCCAGCCCGCTGGCCTTATCTCGGTTGTTATCTTTGTCGCTCTTACCTCAGGGCCTTTGCGTGGACTGTCATCTCTCTTTCCGTCTCCCTTCCTCTAGACCTGCGCATGCTCAGCCCCTCTCTTCAGACCTCTGCTTGAATATTACCTCCTTCCAGACATCTTCCCTGACTGTCTTAGATAAAGTACTCCCCACCCCTATCATTCTGTACCTTGACCCTGCTTCACTTTTCTTCATTATATTTAGCACCTGAAATAGCATGGTAGATTTATTTTTTATCTCCCAGCTCCATGAAGGCAGGGGTCTTGTTTAGTTCACTGCTGTATCTCGAGCACCTTGGACAGAGTCTGGCATATATAGGAGCTTAACTAGCGTTAGCTGAATAAACGACTTCCCCAAGTCTCAGTTCCCTCATTTGCAAATAGACACGCTGCAGGATTGTAGTTTTACGTGCCCCATTGTGAGACAGGCCAATGAAAACATCTAGCACAGTGTCTGGCACACAATAGGCCCTCAGTAAATACTCATGATTATAGAAAAGGGTGTCATGCTAAAAGGATAGGGTGAATTCTCATCAGATACCTGTTTGTATGTTTCACATTAACGCCATCCCCAAAGGGGAAGGGACATCCCCAGAGGCCATTCATCCATTTAGCTGTCCCCAGGCAGGATGGCGTGTGACCGAGCTCTGACCCTGGCTGTGCTGACCCGCGCTGCTTATCCACACTCTTAAATTAGGAGCTCCTTTTTGTATTTTTCTTTGCACCAATATAGGGCCAGTGTGCTCTTTTAAGGCTGCTTGGGGCTCCCCTGCTGTGGGGCATGCCGATTCATCTTTGGAAATCCAGAGCTTGCTTAGTGCCGTTGACTGGGGTCTGGTTAGAAGGATTCTCGAGGCATGTTTTGAGAGCTGTGCAAGTAGCTCTTGGCATCACCACTGTGGGAGGCTGCACCTTCACTGTGTGTCAGGGAGTCAGGGAGGCTTAGGCAGCGGAGGCCTGGGCCTTGTGCCCCTGCTGAGTTGGGAGACAGCAACCTGCCCCAGAGTTGGACTCGAGTCTGAACACAGATGTCCACATCCCAGTCATGGCATCTGTCAGCCTCATGACCTTGGGCGAGTAGGGGCAAGTGGCTAGATCCTTTGGAATCCCAGTTTTTTTGTATGTAAAAAGGGAATAACACTACAGTCTTTGCTGGGTTGTGGTGAAGGGGAAACCGGACTACTAGAAGTATCTGAAGGTGTAACAAGTCAGTGTTAACTGCTGTTGTTATTATTGAGAGTTGCCAGATCTAGCAAATAAAGATTCAAGATACCTAGTTAAATTTGAATTCAGATTAACAGCAAATAATTTTTTTTTTTTTTTTTAGCAGAAGTGTGTCCCATGCAATATTGAGGATATTTGTTGTGTCTAATTGCTAAGGTGTGTCTGACTCTTTTGCGACCCCATGTACTGAGGACCGCCAGGCTCCTCTGTCCATGAGATTTCCCAGGCAGGAATACTGGAGTGGACTGCTGTTTCTTTCTTCAGGGGATCTGCCTGACCCAGGGCGAGCCTGTGTCTCCTGTATTGACAGGCAGTTTCTTTGCCACTGAGTCACTGGGGAAGCCTCATTAAGGAATACTTTTACTCAAATATTATTTGTGGCTAATCTGAAATTCAAATGTAACTGCACTGCTCCTAGTGGGCTGCCATCTTTGCTGCCCCCGGCATGTTTTATTTTGATTGCTATTGGATTTTGCTGGCTTTGGCTGGGAATTAGGAGGGCCCAGAGCTAGCTCTTAGGACTGGCGAATGTTCAGGGGCTCTCCTGCTGTGGGCGTGCTGACCTTCCCCTTGGGAAACCCAGAGCTCACTTGGTGCCTCTGATTGGAGTCAGGTGGAGTGTGTCCTGGACTGTTGTCCGTGCTGTATACTTGCCAAGTACTGGCCCCTTGCCCTGGCTTCAGGTCTAGTTAACTCTTCTTTCTCGGGGCCTTTCCAAACTACTCAACCTCCCCCAAGTCCCTGCTGTCATCAGAGCCTCTATCACTCATGTAGCCATCCTGACCGACTCTCTTGCAGTGTTTTGCTTTATTATTTTTTCCCCTCCTTCTCTTTTACAAAGTTATGCGTTTGGGTACCACTGATGTAGAGTTGAGTTCATCACAGTTCTCAGTCATGGTGCATTATTGTTATTGGTGTGCAAAGGTCCTTCTTGTGACTTATTTATTTATGTAAAGATAAAACCCAGAGTCGATGGTCCTAACACCAGCACTTAGACTCACAAGAGACAGGGGTTCCTGCCATAGCTGCCAGTGGAGGAGGGGGTACCCTGGTCTTGAGCCCCTCTGAGTAGCCTGATTCTAGACCCTGAGAAGAGGGAGGAATATTCCCGAGACCTCGCAGGTGTGTGTGTGGGGTGGGAGTGCCACCACTGCCTTTTCGCCCTTGCTGGGAACAGGGGCTGCTGCTGTTGTTCAGTTGCTAAGTTGTGCCCTGCTCTTTGTGACCCCATGGACTGCAGCACACCAGGCTTCCCTGCCCTTCACCATCTCAAGGAGTTTGCTCAAACTCATGTTCACTGAGTCGGTGATGCCTTCTAACCATCTCATCCTTTGTCGTCCCCTTCTCTTCCTGCCTTCAATCTTTCCCAGCATCAGGGTCTTTTCCAGTGAGTCAGCTCTTGGCATCAGGTGGCCAAAGTACTGGAGTTTCAGCTTCAGCATCAGTCTTTCCAATGAATATTCAGGGTTGGTTTCCTTTAGGATTGACTGGTTTGATCTTGCTCCCTTGGAGACGGTGGGGAGGCTTTCATGTCCGCCTTCTCCCTGATTGCAGTCCAACATCAGGCCTCGGGGGTTGGCCCTGGAACCCAAGGCCTGCAGCCACCTTGGTGCCTGTGCTCCTTGTGATTTCTTTTGGTCCCCTTACCCTTGCCTGCTCACTGCCTGCTGCCCTCAAAGGTTGTCATTCCAATGCTTGGTGTTTCTGGGAAACGTATAGTGTTGCTTTTGCTTTGTGTGTTTTTTTTCCTTAAAAAAAAAAGACATTGTTTAGTACAGCTTTTTAAAAATTTATTTGTATTGAAGTATAGTTGCTTTACAATTTTGTGTTAGTTTCTGCTGCACAGCAGAGTGAATCAGCTATGGAAATACATATGTCCCCTCTTTTTTGAATTTCTTTCCCATTTAGGTCACCATAGAGCACTGAGTAGAGTTCTCTGTGCTACACTTTAGGTTCTTACAGTCATCTATTTTATAACTAGTACCAATAGCATATAAAAGAGTCTTACATTTTCTGAAAAATTGGACAGAGAGATCCCCATCCCACACACTAGTTTCCTCTGTTATGGATACGGTACATTTATCACAGTTAATGAGCCTCTATTGATACCCTGTCATTAACTCAAATCCCGTTTCGGCTCAGAGACCTCTGGTTTTCACCTTCTCGCTTTCTGTCCTGAGGATCCCAGCCCGGATCCCACATGGTATTTACGTCATAGCTCCTTAGGCTCACCACCCTCTTGGTGGTGACAGTTCTCTGAACTGTATGTGTTTTTCATTTACATAGTGGCGCTCTGTCTGAAGCCCATTTTGTTCCCTTCCTTTTTCTCTCAGCACTGTATTTTTCAGGGCATTCATTAATGTTGTTCAGGTGCCAGGTCGTGGCGACTCTTTGTGACCCTACAGACGGTAGCACACCAGGCTCCTTTGTCTTCCACTATCTTCCGGAGTTTGCTCAAACTCATGCCCACTGAGTCGGCGATGCCACCCAACCATCTCATCCTCTGTCACCCCCGTCTCCTGCTGCCTTCAGTCCTTCCCAGTATCAGGGTCTTTGCCAAAGCGCGGGCTCTTTGCATCAGGTGGCCAAAGTATTCCCCGGTGCACATGCGTCTGATTCCTTTTTTCTAACAGATGAGCTCTTGTTTACCTAGTCACTCCTCTAATGATAACGGGCACCCACGTTGTCACCCGACAAGGCTGTGAATGAATTGTCCCCTCCTTCAGGGCTCGTGTCCTATGCTCTTCTTCATCCCTTCCCCTCACCCCTAGGTCAAGTTGGTGCTAAACCCTGGTTAGAGGTGGAGACCATGAGGGTCGGAACAACTTTCTTGGGGTCTGAACTGCTCTCTGGGTCGGGATGCCCAGCCTCTGGCTGTGAGCAGCAGTTTGGAACTGGTCCCTCGAGGGGCAGGGACACTGCCCGGCTGCACCTGGTGGCTGTTTGGAGAGCAGGTGCAGCGGCCCCACCTTCTAGACTGTCCCCTTCTCCTGGGCTGGATGGCCTCTTAGGCTCTAGCTTTGCTTTAATTTTAAGGCAAATGGAGAGGAAGTGGGCTTCCTATAGGACACCTATGAAAAATATTCACTTAACCTTACAGATCAGAAGAACTTTGTGGTCACCAAACTCTAATGGATTGAGTATCGTGGACTTCATTTCATCTCTAGCTGATATCTGGGCGTGCTTCAGACAGAGGAGAACTAGTGTGTCCCTTGTTTGGTGTTTCACCTTTCATTTTGTGTACATATTGTCACGGACTGACAAGGTCCACATTTGTATTTTAAAGACTATTTAGTATTTATTGGATGACTAAGCCATGGTTCACTCTATATTTTCTTATGTTTGGTCATTTGATTAGAATTTCATCTAAAGACCTTGCTGGAGATTCCTCTAGGTGACAGAGACCCCTGCAACCTCATTGCCAGTTCCGATAAATGTGGGCTCCCCTTTGTAACTGAGCATCAAAATCACTGCATTCAAGGGGGAGATGAATGAATGCAAGCAGTTAGGGGACTTACCCAGCCTTGAGCCTCCAGACAGGCTGTAGAGTGGATGGGCTGAACAAGGCCTCCCGTGTTCCCCCAGACCTCCTGCCCCGGCCCAGAGAGCCAGAAGGACAGAGGCGGAGACTCAAATGCTTAGGTGGCTCCAAGGGGTATCTAGGTGGTGGGTGAGCCCAGAGCCAGGACAGCATGTGGTGCCCTTGATGGGCCTGGAGGGCATGTTTACACAATGGTGCAGAGATTTTCTCCCAACCTACAGGCCCTGGAATTCCAGCAGGGGTGGCCCCAAACTTCATCCCTGTGGGCAGCTGATCTTCCCAACTAGGAATGGGGAGGGGGCATGGACAGGGAGACCAGGTGCCCGCTTGCTTGGCGCTGGCTTTCCTGGGATTGGGGCACCCCTAGGACCCCTTGGCAGAGAAGACAATGGCACCCTCCTCTAGTACTCTTGCCTGGAGAATCCCAGGGATGGGGGAGCCTGGTAGGCTGCAGTCCATGGGATCGCTAAGACTCAGACACGACTGAGCGACTTCACTTTCACTGTTCATTTTCATGCATTGGAGAAGGAAATGGCAACCCACTCCAGTGTTCTTGCCTGGAGAATCTCAGGGACCGGGGAGCCTGGTGGGCTGCCATCTATGGGGTCACACAGAGTCGGACACAGCTGAAGTGACTTAGCAGCAGCAGCAGCAGCAGCAGGACCCCTTGGAGAAGGCAATGGCACTCCACTCCAGTACTTTTGCCTGGAAGATCCCATGGACGGAGGAGCCTCGTAGGCTGCAGTCCATGGGATCGCTAAGACTCAGACACGACTGAGCGACTTCACTTGCACTGTTCACTTTCATGCATTGGAGGAGGAAATGGCAGTCCACTCCAGTGTTCTTGCCTGGAGAATCCCAGGGACGGGGGAGCCTGGTGGGCTGCTGTCTATGGGGCTGCACAGAGTCGGACACGACTGAAGTGACTCAGCAGCTTAGCAGCAGGACCCCTAGCAGAAGCTGCCTTTGCCCGCGTGCTCTGGCTTCTCTAGCAGGTCTACGGGCTGCTTTTGGCAGTGTCAGGCGTGGGGGGCAGAGTGCCAGCCTGGAGGCCTGCAGGTTCACTCAGGAGGCAGAGCCCTTCAGTCTGACCTGGTGTCAGGCGGGAACCCAGGAATAACCAAGCTGCTTTATCTCTACGGAGAGGAAATCACCTCCCCTCAAGACAAAGGATGTCTCTGACACTGACTCTTCGCCCTGTGGCCCTGACACCTGACAATTCAACCCAGATTATTGTGCTGAGTCAAAAGGAGTCATCTAGGGGACCTCTGGGGAACAGGACATGGGCACCTCCCAGTGGGGCTCATTTAGGGGAAAAGCTGGCAGGCTGGGAAAATCAAATGCTGCCTCACTCTCTTCAAACCAGAGGCTACTGTTTCTTGACCTGGCTTTTGTAATTACCCCTTTCTTGCACGAAGAATCTGCTTGCAATGCAGGAGACTGCCTTCAATGCTTGAGACCTG
>SJYC01117684.1:0-21115 GCA_006408675.1 Madoqua kirkii
GATAAAATAGACTTTAAAACAAAGGCTGTGAAAAGGGACAAAGAAGGCCACTACATAATGATTAAAGGATCAATCCAAGAAGAAGATATAACAATTATAAATATATATGCACCCAACATAGGAGCACCGCAATATATAAGACAAATGCTAACAAGCATGAAAGGGGAAATTAATAATAACACAATAATAGTGGGAGACTTTAATACCCCACTCACACCTATGGACAGATCAACTAAACAGAAAATTAACAAAGAAACACAAACTTTAAATGATACAACAGACCAGTTAGACCTAATTGATATTCATAGGACATTTCACCCCCAAACAATGAATTTCACCTTTTTCTCAAGTGCGCAGGGAAACTTTTCCAGGATAGGTCACATCCTGGGCCATAAATCTAGCCTTGATAAATTCAAAAAAATCTAAATTACTCCAAGCATCTTCTCTGACCATAATGCACTAAGGTTAGATCTCAACTATAGGAGGGAAAACTATTAAAAATTCCAGTATTTGGAGGCTGAACAACACCCTTGTCCATTTGTAAATGTTGTTTCTTGACCTACATATAAGTTTCTCAAGAGGCAGGTCAGGTTGTCTGGTATTCCCATCTCTTTCAGAATTTTCCACAGTTTATTGTCATCCACACAGTCAAAGGCTTTGGCATAGTCAATAAAGCAGAAATAGATGTTTTTCTGGAACTCTCTTGCTTTTTCCATGATCCAGCAGATGTTAGCAATTTGATCTCTGGTTCCTCTGCCTTTTCTAAAACCAACTTGAATATGTGGAAGTTCACAGTTCGTGTATTGCTAAAGCCTGGCTTGGAGAATTTTGAGCATTACTTTACTAGCATGTGAGATGAGTGCAATTGTGCAGTAGTTTGAGCATTCTTTTGCATTGCCTTTCTTTGGAAATGGAATGAAAACTGACCTTTTCTAGTCCTGTGGCCACTGCTGAATTTTCCAAATTTGCTGGCATATTGAGTGCAGCACTTTCACAGCATCATCTTTCAGGATCTGAAATAGCTCAACTGGAATTTGATCACCTCCACTAGCTTTGTTCATAGTGATTCTTTCTAAGGCCTACTTGACTTCCATGCTATGTTGGGCCACCAAAGATGGATGAGTCATGGTAGAGAGTTCTGACAAAGTTAATAACTTAATGGGTAAATAACTTATTGTCCACCTGTTTTACAGCAAACAGTGTTTGGTATGAGTAACTTAAATAGGAAATTCCTCTTAAGAAATTAATAATCTATCATAAGGGAATGACCTATGAAAATTCTTTAAAAACATTGTAATCAGTTTAATATTAAGGCAGTGATCTGGCTGAATCCTAGCAAGGGGAAAAGGAATTTGGATCTACCTAATCAGATTCAGGGAAGATTTCACCTCTGAGGGCAGTGGCCATCCGCTCCAGTACTCTTGCCTGGAAAATCCCATGGACGGAGGAGGCTAGTAGACTGCAGTCCATGGGGTTGCTAAGAGTCAGATACGACTGAGCAACTTCACTTTCACTTTTCACTTTTTTGCACTGGAGAAGGAAATGGCAACCCACTCCAATGTTCTTGTCTGGAGATTCCCAGGCAAGGGGGAGCCTGGTAGGCTGCCGTCTATGGCATTACACAGAGCTGGACATGACTGAAGTGACTTACAAGCAGCAGCAGCAGCAGGTATTAATTATGAATGATACTTTTTATTGCATATTATTCTTTTTAACAGCAAAGAACTTTATTCTCTCTGATAGCTCTTTTACTCTCTCCTCACTTCCTCCTTCATTACTTCTCCTCATCATTGTTTTCTTTCTCATAAAGTCTGCAATCACAGTACTTTTTTAGCCCTGAAAAAACATATATGTATATCTGTCATGCTAATCATTTTAGCCCACAGTACGTATATAACTGTTTTAAAATGGTTTTTTCCTTGTCACTTTCAAGAATTTAACACTGTGATAACCTGAAATAGGTGACATTATGGTATGATTACTGCATTCTTGTTCCTTTGACCCGATCCTTCACAATATTTGAATATATGTTAATATCCTAGTCCTGTAACTCAGTCAACTGGATTTGTGTAACCCCCAGAGCTATGCTAGCATCATGTTCTTATGAGTTATCTAAATGAAATTCTCTCACTATTACCAAATTATATTACTTCACAGTTAATCACAGGGTGCTTGGATTATTCAATGAAAAATAAATTTAAAATTCACTTTCAACTTTGCTTTTGCAAGAAAGTTCAAAGTAATAAAGACAACATAAGAATTGGCCTTAAGGCCAAATATTATTATCTCTATGGAGAAAATGAATAAAGGCCATGTTGAAGGGGAGAGTTTTAAAGCTGTGTATACTGTTTTGCCTGTTTGTGTATGCACATGCACTTTTTAACCATGTTTGGAGGTATATGCATACACATGACTTCTTTGGTGTCTCAGAGAGTGAAGAGTCTTCCTACAATGTGGAGACCTGGGTTCAGTCTCTTGATTAGGAAGATTCCTTGGAGAAGGAAATGGCAACTGACTCCAGTGTTCTTGACTGGAGAATCCCACGGACAGAGGAGCCTGGTAGGCTACAATCCATGCAGTTGCAAAGATTTGTGCACAACTGAGCGATTAATAAGTTGACTTATTCCATTCTCCATCACATACACATACACACACGCACACATACACGCACACACACACACACACAAACATGCTCTAAAATATTGCAAAAGGTCAGACTTAAACATATTCTAGTTAATTATTTTTTATTTCAATATATAAAGTCATTTCCCATGATGAACCCTCCACATGTGGGAATCTTGACTACACATAGGCATCATCACATCATTATGATGCTACTAAACTCTAAATATACAGGCCAGTCTGGCAGCTCTGATCTTCACTTTCTTCTTCATCATTTGATCTCTCACTTTCCTTACAGAGCTAGAGATGCTGATTGAGCAGAAGTGATAAGTGATGAAGTGAATCTTTCCAGTCCTTCAAAAGTCTGATAAAATACAAATAAGTGGAAGGCTAAATTTTGTGCCAAGAATTAGAAAAAACTTATATATACAAAATATGAAATATTATATGTACTCTAAGCATAGATCAATTTTTAATAATAGAAAATAAAATTTCAACCTATTGGACAAACCGTTTTAGAATATTAAAGAAGCAAATATCCCATTTAAAAATAATAAAGTTTAGAAATAGTGTTATACCATAGTAAAAGAAGAGTATAGTGTTGGTGCTTTGGTTTGGGGAAGTTTTTCTGGATAAAATATGCAAAATATTTGAGGTCTATTAATTTTCTAAAATAAATTATGGTGAGGTGATAAAGTTTAACATTATGCCACAATTTACAGTGCATTTCTACTTAATAAAAGCTTTCATAAACAAAATTTTACTTTTTGTATATTGCAAAGTCCTCTATATTCTTAATTTTTTCTTTCCTTTTTTTAAAAATTTCTCTCTCTTGCCACAAACAAATATTCACATAAACTATACTTGAAGGAAAAAGTTTAGTTTTTAGACCAACTTTATCATGTTTAGAGTTGTATCTTTGGCAATTCACAGCCTGTAATTAAAAATCCTTGAGGGACTACTGCCGTCCTACGCCAGGGAAGTGATTTGGAGTGGCCTGAAGGTCATTGAAGGGTATATTCTCTGAAGCTCTGCATTCGCAGTTTGCTGTGTCATCAATCTTGTTCATTGGAAACTATGACAGTTTGTCTGGACAGCACTGCATAAAGGATAGCAAAAGGTTACTGTTAGGTTATGAAGATATTCTGACAAGCACAACATGCCAAGGTTTATGTAAGCGTAAAACAAACCTTAAACTCGAGAAGTGCTTTGTAAAAGAGTTTCCTACTTCTGTTTTCTAAAGATATTTTGAAATCTGAATTTATATATCCCAAGTTTCAGACATGAACAATCTTTTACAAGGTTCTCTAATACTATTGAAATAAAGAATACTGTTGTTTAATTGCTCAGTCATGTGTGACTGTTTGTGACCCCATGCACTGTAGCCCAACAGGCTCTTTGGTCCATGGAATTTTCCAGGCAGGAGTACTATAGTGGGTTGCCACTTCCTACTCTAAGAGATCTTCCACAGGGATTGAACCTGTGTCTCCTGCTTGGGAGGTGGATTCTTCTACCACTGAACCACCAGGGAAGCCCTTCAAAATTGTAATTAAAAATCCTTGAGGGACTACTGCCGTCCTACGCCAGGGAAGTGATTTGGAGTGGCCTGAAGGTCATTGAAGGGTATATTCTCTGAAGCTCTGCATTCGCAGTTTGCTGTGTCATCAATCTTGTTCATTGGAAACTATGACAGTTTGTCTGGACAGCACTGCATAAAGGATAGCAAAAGGTTACTGTTAGGTTATGAAGATATTCTGACAAGCACAACATGCCAAGGTTTATGTAAGCGTAAAACAAACCTTAAACTCGAGAAGTGCTTTGTAAAAGAGTTTCCTACTTCTGTTTTCTAAAGATATTTTGAAATCTGAATTTATATATCCCAAGTTTCAGACATGAACAATCTTTTACAAGGTTCTCTAATACTATTGAAATAAAGAATACTGTTGTTTAATTGCTCAGTCATGTGTGACTGTTTGTGACCCCATGCACTGTAGCCCAACAGGCTCTTTGGTCCATGGAATTTTCCAGGCAGGAGTACTATAGTGGGTTGCCACTTCCTACTCTAAGAGATCTTCCACAGGGATTGAACCTGTGTCTCCTGCTTGGGAGGTGGATTCTTCTACCACTGAACCACCAGGGAAGCCCTTCAAAAGGTATGCAGAAGACAAAAATGTAAACTTGAAAAATTTAAATATATATGTTTATAAATATATATCAGTTCAGTTCAGTTCAGTCACTCAGTCATGTCCGACTCTTTGCGATCCCATGAATTGCAGCACGCCAGGCTTCCCTGTTCATCACTAACTCCTGGAGTTCATTCAAACTCACGTCCACTGAGTCAGTGATGCCATCTAGCCATCTCATCCTCTGTCTTCCCCTTCTCCTCCTGCCCCCAATCCCTGCCAGCATCAGAGTCTTTTCCAGTGAATCAACTCTTTGCATGAGGTGACCAAAATACTGGAGTTTCAGCTTTAGCATCAGTCCTTCCAGTGAACACCCAGGGCTGATCTCCTTTAGAATGGACTGGTTAGACCTCCTTGCAGTCCAAGGGACTCTCAAGAGTCTTCTCCAACACCACAGTTCAAAAGTAGTTCAGTTCTTCAGCACTCAGCTTTCTTCACAGTCCAACTCTCACATCCATACATGACCACTGAAAAAACCATAGCCTCGACTAGGCGGACCTTTATATATATGAAATCAGAAAGTCAATCTTGCCTTCCACAAAGAAAGGGAAAAGAAGTGTCTGATTTTTTAAAATACTATTTGTATCTGAAAATGGTGCAGTATAGTAGATTAAATCTTTAAAATAAAGAGAGGGGCTTCCTTGGTTGTCCAGTGGTTAGGACTCTGTGCTTCCGCTGCTAAGGGCATAGGTTTGATTCCTGGTTGGGGAACTAAGATCCCACATGCCCTGTGACATAACCAAAAATTAATTTTAAAAATTCCTTTGTGATCTCACCTTAATTGTCATCAGCATATAAAAATAATTTTGTTAGAAAGATCAGAATTTTTTTGGATGCAGAAATAGAGCAGGGTTATATTTTGACTGTCCCACCTTGAATTTAGTACAGATCACTTAGCCTTCTCATATGTGAAGAGGAAAGAAACTGAAAACAACATTCTAACTCCTTTTTATCTTTAAGTTTTCAGTTTTCTATCCTTACTTAAACTACTTGGGATCCTCTCTCATGTCTGGACTTTGTCATTATAAGGCTGTGCCTCTTTTCAAGGCTTAATGCCGCTTCTGGTCAGTGAGGCCCATGGAGTTAATGGGAATTTGGTCATATGTGACCTTTTTTTTTTTTTTGGTGTGGCCTACCAAAGTTTAGTCATTATTAGAAGAGATAATAGACCTATAGAATTCAACAGTCAGGGGTTATGTACTCTCTTCAGACTGTCATGAGTGATTTACTTCTTTAGCTTGTTCTCCTACCCCCAATTCCGTTCCCCACTCCAGGAGATATACATCTACATAGGTTCAGGATCTTGTGCATAAATAAGTTAAAAGTCATTGTCACTTTGCCAATAATCAAAATAAGTACAGATAAGAAATATTGGTATTTTACTTTCCCTAAAAGTGATTCATATAGTTAATATGTATCAAAATAATACATTGTCTAAGAAATTTACAAGTATAACAAGTATGGCTCTTCTATTTTAATGTTGAAATAATCATGGCCTTCACAATCTTTGCATAGAAGTTGTACATAAAATAAGAAATTGACAGCCTTATAGACATAAACACAGTGCATAAAAACCTATTTAAACATGCTCATGTGGTGGTGTGCATAGCCTCTTCTTATTATAGGATCATGGCTCAGATGGGAAAGAATTCACCTGCAATAAGGGAGACCTACGTTCCATCCCTGGGTTGAGAAGATCCCCTTGAGAAGGGAATGACAATCTACTCAGTGTTCTTTCCTGGAGAATAAAAGTGAAAGAACACTTTGACTTTTTACTTTCATACTTCTACTAATTTGGAAAGCACAGATATTGTCATCATGGGTTATCTAAGAGAAATGAGAGTTTGTGTCTTTACTTATTTTTATTCTGCAGGTCTCTCGTCATTTAAAGTTTACTTTAAATGTAAATGTGTTATTTTGTATCTGTTAATTTGGAATGTTACTTCATTATTTGCCTTACTTACTTCAAGGAGTATTCAGACATTTTATTTAGCTATTTTGTCCCAGAAGCCCAAAGCAATTATTTGCAAATCTATGCACAAGATACTATTTTCAAGAAGTAGTCGATAGTGGGTCAACAATCAACTTGAAAACCATATTGTGTATAAGTGTAATCCTGAGCTATTAAACAATCAGTACACTCAAATATAAATGCAAGAGAGAGAACATATGATAATTATGCACATATAAGAATGTAGATATTGCAGTAACAGATACTGCTTCCATGTGTGGGATCTATGTCCCCACTGTATGAAATAAAGTAAGTGTTAGCCACTCAGTTCAGATCAGTCACTCAGTCATGTCTGAATCTTTGCAACCCCATGAATTGCAGCACTCCAGGCCTCTCTGTCCATCACCAGCTTCCGGAGTTCACTCAGACTCACGACCATCGAGTCAGTGATGCCATTCTGCCATCTCATCCTCTGTTGTTCCCTTCTCCTCCTGCCCCTAATCCCTCCCAGCATCAGAGTCTTTTCTAATGAGTCAACTCTTCGCATGAGGTGGCCAAAGTGCTGGAGTTTCAGCTTCAGCATCATTCCCTCCAAAGAAATCCCAGGGCTGATCTCCTTTGTGTCCAACTCTTTGTGACCCCATGGGCTGTAGCCTACCAGGCTCCTCAGTCCATGGAATTTTCAGGCAAAATTACTGGAGTGGGTAGCCATTCCCTTCTCGAGGGAATTTCTCAGATCCAGGATCCAGGGACCATACCTGGGTCTCTTTCATTGCAGGTGGATTCTTCACCATCTGATCTCCCAGGGAAGTCCAACTGTTTTTCTACATAAAAGTTAATTATCGCTATTATTATTATCATTACTACCATTACCTCAGTCATTACCTGAAGAGGGCCTGATAAGCTTCCAGCTAGTTATCATAATTAGAATATTTTAATATAATTTACCCAAACAAAAACTGGTTCTAATACTTGAGGCAGAGTTTGTGATACCGCAGAGTTTGTGATACCCCATTTCTGATTTCTGAATTGCCTATAGACCAATTGCCTATAGTCCAAAAGCAATGGTCATTCTGGTAAACAGATCCTTCAGAATTGCATCACAATTAAGTAAGAAAGTGATTTTACATGAGGTGATATTTCCTCAATACAAATGATAGGATTACCCAGGCATCCACTATGTCTCAGAGTACATGCCATTTCAGTGGACACATGGGCAAAATTTGGGAGATGGTGAAGGATAGGGAGGCCTGGTGTGCTACAGTCCATGAAGTCACAGAGTTGGACACAACTTGACAGCAGACCAAAAGCAACAGTAGACACATAGATGCCCTGAAAGTAGTGAGATAGGAAGTTCATTAACATTTATTTTCTCATCATTATTTTTTTCCTCATTCTTTTTATTTTCTCCTTTTTTTTGTTGTTTTGTTACTCTTCATTTTCTTGTCCTTTATTTTTCTGTTTGCAACAAATACTACATACTAGAAACACGGATATTCTAGTACAAGTATTACCGTGTCTAATATAATCTGGACTATATTAGTGTATATGACTTTTCTCCCTTATTCTGAACATTTCTCAATCTTATATTTTATCAGGGAAAATTACAGAAACATACCATTACTAAGCAGGAGTCCACTGATTCAGCACCACCATCAGCAAAATATCTTTATTGAAAAAAAAAAATTAGTTCAAAACACAGTGACTTTTCAAGGGGACTGTTTTGAATTGTCCTCAGGGAAAATGCATGTAAAATAAATGAGGACTTCTTGGTATGCATAGTAAGGCAGTGTATTTTATCCTTACTTCCTGGTGGGAAAAAAGAGAAAGATACAATAAAAAGAGAAAGAAAAAATATTTCAGAGAAACAAATGAGAACTATTAGGTGAGATCTCATAGTATGTTTTATAGTTAGCAAAATATAAAAATGTTGCCTTGACGTAAGAATAATTCCCTCATTTCAGTTAAGTTTGAGTGCAAATTTGATGCTAGAGTAGGTTTAATAAAAGATTTAACTGACTTTTCAAAAGATGAACATATGAAAATTGTGCTCTGGAAATGAAAATGCACTGAGATGAAATTATATGTGTTCATTAGTGTCAGAACACACAGAAGAAGAACTACATAGGTCATAATCAGGTAAACATTGGCCACTGGATCTGCCTTCATCTAAAGATGCTTAATTTAAAAAAATAAAAATAAAAATGCCTAATTTAAATAATAATCTTACTAATTGTAGAGCACTTCTGAGCATTCTAAAGTTGGTAAATGACTCCAAAGTTTTTTGGTGTACACTTTTCTTAATAGCTTTAATAAAAAATAATAACATTGAAAAAAATGCATGCTTAAGAGCTAATGACTCAATTTCTGTCATCCTCACATTAATAAAAATGTAAACATCATTTCCTGATCCATCATCTGTAAAACAAGAAGCTAGATAATCTCTAATGTTTTTTCAGCTGTAACTGCCTACTGATACATAAAAATATGTTAAATCCTTTCTGCCAATATTTCATGGAAATATGTATCCCAATCAAAAACACTAGACTAATTTTTAATAATCATAGGCAACCTTCTCAAACAAGAAATGATCCTGTTTGAACTTTTAAAAATCCTGAGTTCTCCGGAGTCACAGATCTTTTAAAAATAATTGTGAACTCTTAACATGAGCCTTCTACCTTCACTGTAGAATTTGTGGGGGATATTTCCTTTTGATTTAAGAGCATTGATTTGTATTAAAGCATCATTTGTCAATGTTATACTATTTTTCTCTCCTTTTCTGGATGTTTCTGAAACCTCTGTGTTCTTTGTGAGGTCCATTTCAGTGGTCACCACCACAAAGGTTCAAGGAGTATTTCCAAAGTGTGAATGTTTAGTCTTCCCAACTTTTAAAAATTTCATGCAGTTTTTTTGCACAGTATCTTCAAAGTAACTGAGCGTATCAAGCAATTTTAATCCCCAATACACTGTGGAGTAGAGTAATCCTCTTTTAATTGGGCAAAAGAAACATATGAAGATAAATTCATTTAATGTGGTGAAGGCTTCTTTTTCTTCCAAGTGATTCCCTAAGATCCATGTCTCAACTGTTTTCAATTATCTTATAGTTCTCCTCCAGGATGTTATAGTTGCTTCATTGTTCCCTAGATTTACATTAAGATCTAAGATGGGGTATAGTACTAAAGAAAACAGTGATAAAAGCAAAAGTTGTGAAAACTGTGGAAACTGTTATTTCCCAAATTAATTATCTTATATTTGTTTTGCTTAAAAATACCAGTTGAATAAGGAGAATTGTTAGCTAGGACTTATTTTCTGAGGGTGTTCTTATCTAAGGTGCAGACCTCCAAGGTAAAAAATGACTTTCTTTGGCTTATAGTAGGGAGAAATATGGGCTTCCCTGGTGGCTCAGATGATAAAGAATCTGACTGAAATGTGGGAGACCTGGGATCGATCCCTGGATTGGGGAGATTCCTTGGAGAAGGGTATGGCAATCCACTCCAGTATTCTTGCCTGGAGAACCACCATGGACAGAGGAGCAAGGTGGGCATGGGGTTGCAAAGAGTTGGACATGACTAAGCACACACACAGGGAGAAATATACTAGGGCTTCAAAGGTGGTGCTAGTGATTAAGAAACTGCCTGCCAATGCAGGAGATATAAGAGATGCCAGCTTGATTTCTGGGTGAGGAAGATCTTTTGGAGGAGGAAGTGTCAACGCACTGTAGTATTCTTGCCTGGAGAATCCCATGGACGGAGGAGTCTGGTGAGCTACAGTCCACAGGGTCAGAAAGAGTCCAACATGACTGCAACGACTTAGCACACATACACACGCACAGGGAGAAATATATCTACATTCTTAGGGAGTGAAACTCAGATCTCAGATACTTAGAAGTATGTTGCAAAGATAGCAAGTTACTGTAAATGAGATTTAAGAAAAAAAAATGATTTCAAAGACATGTATGGCACATGGGTGGGCACTTTCCAAATTCGGTTTTTAACACTCTAATTTTCCAAATAGAAGATAACAAGAACAAGGAAGCAGATTGTATTATCTTGTCCTTTATATATTTAACAGCTTATCAGATCCTCAGATCTAATTTAATATTAGTATTGCAAAAAGATGATGTAACTTACCTTATTGCATTTTATGTGTTAACAAAGGAAAAATAGCAATTGAATCACACAGGCCTTGCTTCAGATTTAATAATTCTGGGTTCTAAATAAATACTTCAGGTAGCTGGCTTACATTTCCAAGTGTTGCATCAACATGCCCTAAAATATGGGCTGATTAAAAAAATGTAGGAGGGATAAGGACAGAAGCAACCATTTGGGGGAATTATATAAAAAATATCAGAACTAAGTAAAAGATTTTATCTCATTTCTTTTGTTTAGCTATGTCCTTTCAAACGTATTTTTCTTGCTAACTTGGGAAATTGTTAAGTATTCTCAACTACCATAAGGAAGGATAAGGAGTTATATCTTTAGCTAAATCTTAGCAGGACTTTTTATATTATTTTAACAGCAACAGAGGGAAAAGAAAACTACATGAAGTTTAAAGATTTTTTTTCAGATTTAAAATTCTGATTTGTCTGTAGTGCCTTGTTCTTTGTTAAAGGGCATATTTCATCTCATATATGCAAATGACTGAGATGAACAATTTGCATTTTAACTTCAAATCTCAGTTTCGTTTTGGATATATTTACATAGCCTCCAGAAAGTATTACACCTTTATTCTCTGGACAAACCAGATGAATGAGTCCATTAAACTTGTTCACCTAAAATTTTAGAAAAATGGGAAAGAAATTTTTTAATAGCTTTGCATGAGCTGATGACTGACCTTTTTTCAGAAATTAGAATTCACTATTAGAATTATTTTCTATTGATCACAATTGTTATATACTCTGGCTCCATCTCTTCTAAGATACTAAATTATAGAATTTAAAGAGTATTAAATAGAAGTAAATGAAAATGTATTAAATTATCTTCCAGTTCAGTGTTTTATGTTATGCAACCTATTCACACTTTTGAATTTATTCCATCATTTTTGAGATGAGGACTCAGTCACGCATCACCGAAACCTTGGTGCAGTTATTTACTTCTCCCTCTCTCCTTTACATAGGGCTTCCCTCATAGCTCAGTTGGTAAAGAATCCACCTGCAATGCAGGGCACTTTGGTTTGATTCCTGGGTTGGGAAAATCTGCTGGAGAAGGGATAGGCTACCCACTCCAGTATTCTTGAGCTTCCCTTGTGGCTCAGCTGGCATGCTTCCCAGGTGATACAATTGGTAAAAAATTCCAGCTGCCAATACAGGAGAGGCAAGTGACACAGGTTTGATCCCTCAGTCAGCAAGATCCCCTGAACTAGGAAATGGCAACCCACTCTAGTATTCTTGCCTTCAAAATTCCATGGACAGAGGAGCTCAGTGAGCTACAGACCGTGTAGTCACAGGGAGTCAAAAATTACTGAGCATGCACACACTGCTTTACATCAAATTGCTTAGAGATAGCATCCTATGGAGGGCTGCCCTGGTAGCTCAGCTGGTAAAGAATCCACCTGCAATGCAGGAGACCTGGGTTTAATCCCTGGGTTGGGAGGATCCTCTGGAGAAGGACATGACCACCAACTCCAGTATTTTTGCCTGGAGAATCCCCATGGACAGAGGATCCTGGTGGGCTGCAGTTAAAGAGTCAGAGGCAACGAAGCCCAGCACAGCAGCAGAATCCTATGGACTCTTTGCCCATGTCCTTAGTGCTCATTGTTTCAGTTTTATATTCACTGATAGCACTCTGTCCAAAACTCAGAATCAATTTTTATGGTCACCAATGGCCATCTATTTCTCCAATTCAATAGCTCCTTGTTGGTTTTCCTATAAACTGACCAGTATGACATCCTTAACATAGTCTTTCACTTTGACCACCAGAAAGTCAACTTATCTCTCAGTTCTTCAGTTTATTTGATAACCTTAACTTTCTCATATACCTCAAAATTCTTTCGTTAACCATCTTTTTTTAGTCATTTCTCCTTTAGTGATGCTGATTATTCCTTACCTCTATACTTGAGGGCCTCCAACATTTTTATCCTTCATCTTAATTAACCTCATTTGCAGACTAAGAGTTGTAAAATATGCTTCACCCAGATGAAAATGACACTCATTATCTTCTCCAAAGCTTCTCTAGCTCTGTTTTTTATTTTCATGAAAGATATGGAGTACCCAAGCATTTTCAAGATGAAAATGATCTTTATCTAACTTAACCAAAAACACCTACTTTTACTTTTCTTTTTCCTGTGTTACAACAAAGTTTATTTGTGATCAGTGTTTGAGACTCTATACATCCTTCACAAATTTAATTTTACAGAATCTGATACTCCTCTTGAACTTTGAACTGCTGGACTTACTTCCCTAGAACAGAAGGGCTGATAGAAGTTATTTTCTGGAAATGAGGTACTGTTTCACAGAACTAGTTTCTTTTTTGTTTTCTAGTTTTAGAGAGCTAAATTTTCATTTGTTAAAATCAAAAAGTAGGAAAAGATGTTCTTTACAAATAATTTTGATCAAGTATGTGTTCAAAGAAAGCAGGATAAAAAGGCTTTTTTGCTAACATTCTGTATGTACTGGATTGTTGTTGGAATAGGAATTAGCTTCTGTCATTTGCTAAGAGAATGAGTAGTGGGGAACAGGATATGTTGGGAATTTCATAACGGGTAACAGAACCATTCTCTTGGGTAAACCATAGGCAGGGGCAGCTGTGCTATAACCACAGGATGTTCCATAGCCTGGAGCTATGTATGTAGCCGGGAGCAGCTGTGGCCCCAACAAAAGTCCCCCCCTTGTTAGGGTTCCTCTTCCTCTGCCCCGAACAGCTTGGACTGCTGCAAACACAGCTGTATTCACAACACTCTTTGCCTGAGGGATAATCTTCTTTTTCTTATTATTTGCTGCATTGGGTCTAGAAAACAGCTTCTCCAGGGCAGCTAAAGCTGCACTTGCTTTGCCGCTTTCTTATTTGGACCTGCACCTCTGAATTTTTGTCCATCCACTTCTCCCTCCATCACAAAGCATTTGTCATGGCTTCCACCAGTCTCTGAGACGAGTTCGTACTTGAGACCTCTTCTTTTTTCATTGAGCTCCATTACAGGATTTTGCCACTTGCTGTGAGGATAGGGCCCTGAGTTCTTACCTCTAAGGCACTGGAGGTTTCAGTTGTAGAATTTCCAGTATTATTGCTTGAGTCTGAAGACACTGTTTCATTTTTGCCTTCGTTATCTGACTTTTCATCAGAACTCATACATTGAATATCTGCATCAAAGCCCATTGGGTATCCCATTGCCTGCAGTACCTTCACTGCTATGTGAAGCTTTGCTGTTTTCTTGGATGGTCCTGAGGCTTCATATGTTGTACCATCCACATCTATAGACATTGTGAAGACTGGGGCATGGACAGGACCAGACTGAGATAAGAGCTTATCCTGAAGCCCAGGCCTGATCTGATTCAGCCTCATTAGTGCATCCATAAGGTCTATCACTTTACTATCCAGAATTTTCCTTAAGTTTCATTTCATCTTCTTATTGGGATCTTTATCATCCCCTAATCCACCTTCAAATGGCCTCTTCAGAGCTGAAGACCCAGCACCTTCTTTATCAGTAACTGATCAGGAATATTTCTGAAAAGGCTTACTAGATGGAAGGGGGTCCATCTCCAGCACTTTATAAATCTGAACAAAGGCTGATAGTCTGAGTGCATGCTGTGCACTGTGGGTAATATCTTCTTTTTGCTGGATGGTCATATAGCTCAGAGCATCTGTTGGATCTTGGTCACAAGGATCATGAAGACCGGGACCCCGAGAAAGTAGAATTCCAGATCCCAAATACTCCATTACTCATCTCAAGGCCTCCCCAGTGCCCAAAGATCTATTACAAGTACCTATAGACTTTTCACATATAAGCTCTAGTGGCCATCCTTTTAATGGTGCCCATGTGGGGATTCTGTTGCACAAATCACGGAGAATGCGGAGGACAATTACACATGACTTTAATCCATTTGCCCTTGCCTGAAACCATCTGCCATGTCGAAGAGACACCAAGGCATTCAGGCATTTCTGTCTGTCCAATAAGTCTGGAGGATCTTTCATCGCAATCTTTTCTCCATCCTTCTTCTCCAATTCGTCTCTAATTAGAGAAGTAAGTATCACCTTCAAAGTTAGCGTGGGTTCTTTTCTTTCCGAATTATAATAGATGCCTCATCTACACATTGTTCCACTTGATATTTCTTTTCTGTGAGTTTCTGAATCTGAATAGGAAGATTATCTTTGACTGTACTTAACAGGGTCTCTGTGGGTTTGTCTTTGCACATTAAAACCAGCTCCAAGTTCGTATCATCTTTAATCAGCAAGCCCTTGGCAATCAGGCCAATCTCCATTACACCACACAATATCCAACCACCTTGATCCTTGGAATAGATGTCTACGGCCTTTCCTTCTTTACTTCTGTCTCTCCCTCTGCTTTTGTGCCTTTACTTGTTTCATTCAGCCAATCTGAGACATGTTTAAGGGCACATTCAACAGTAGATACCATGTTCTGAACAGCTTCAAGTTCCTCTGGAGATGGATAAATTGTCAACTGTTTCACCATAACATGGTGATCATCATTGGTAAAATATCTGCTAGATCTCATGGTTTTCTATAGTATTTTAGCTGCTTCTTCCAAACCTTTACCCTCTTTCTTGTCGTCTTCATTAGGCACTGCTTTGTGTAACAGTACCTCCTCATAAGCCTGAGTCCCCTGATGGCGTAGAGTCAGCATGGCAAAGATATCTGAAGGCTTGTCCTCTAGAGTACACCGCACCGCCGCGCTCTGCCTGCGCCAGGTCCCTGCTCCCGTCCCGGCTCCCGCTCCACCACCGCTGCCTCCTCTCAGCCTGCGTCACTGCCCTGGTGGCGCTCATGGCTCCAGTCTCCTTACTTTTATTTTTTTTGTTGTTTGTACCTTACTTAAGGTTAGCATTTATATCATTGAACAAAAGAACAGTTTTTTAGCAGCTTCTATGTCATACATATTCTAGATTATTGAAATACATTGGTAAACGAGAAACTTTCTTCTCCAAGCTTATTTTTATTTTATACTGAGGAAGGTAAAAGGGACAACAAAAATACATTGTTGTTCAGTCACACATGTGTCCCCATGGACTGCACACCATGCTTCCCTTTCCTTCACCATCTCCTTGAGCTTGCTTAAACTCATCTCCACTGAGCCAATGATACCATAAAACCATCTCATCCTCAGTCATCCCTTTCTCCTCATACCTTCGGTCTTTCCCAGCATCAGGGTATTTTCCAACGATTCAACTCTTTCCAACAAGTGACCTAAGTCTTGGAGATTCAGCTTCAGCTTCAGTCCTTCCAATGAATATTCAGGGTGGATTTTCTTTAACATTGTCTGGTTTGATCTCCTTGCTGTTCAAGGGACTCTCAAGAGTCTTCTCCAGCACCACAGTTCAAAGGCATCAATTCTTTGGTGCTCAGCCTTTTCTGTTGCCCGCTCTCACGATCATCCATGACTACTGGAAAAGCCATAGCTTTGACTATACGGACCTTTGTAGGCAAATAATGCCTCATCCTTTTAATATGCTACCTATGTTTGGCATTGCTTTTCTTCCAAGGAGCAATAAACATAGATATAATTTCAGAAAATAGATGCTGGGAAGATAACAGTGTGTCAGTGGAAAAAGATAACTTTGCATAGATTGAGTAAGAAGCCTTTCTAGGGGGAAATAACGCTTAAACCTCATGTATATATTAGAAAGAACAGTCTAATTTAAAAGTCTCAGAAAAAGCATCTTAAATAGAAACCATAGCATGTGCAAAGGTCCTGAGGTGGTGGCAAGCTTCACATGTTTGAGTAATGAAAATAGCTTTTATTGCCTGAATGATGACTAATTTAAGAATGCTTAGTTTATAACCCCTTGAAGCAGTAAAAATTTAAAATAAAATCAAGCAGCAGTGAGTGGAGTAAGAAAGCAAAATTCCCTTTTGCCTGTCTACTAACTCATTAGCCTCATTTGAGGCTTCCCTGGTGGGTCAGTGTTAAGCAATCCACCTAACCAATGAAGAAGACGAGGGTTGGATCCCTAGGTTGGAAAGGTTCTCTGGAGAAGAAATGGCAACCCACTCCAATATTCTAGCCTGGAAAATCCTATGGACATAGGAGCCTGGTGGTTTACTGTCCACGGGGTCCAAAAAATTAGACTTAGGACCTAAACAACAAAAAGACTCATGTGAATTTTATAGTTTAGGAGCATTTTCAGAGTAAAGGAATATTGGTAAGACATTTTGCATTGAAGTTAATCAGAGTAATGAAATTATTTTACTGAACTTTTTTATTTATTATGTTTTAACACCAAACTATCCATTACTTCAATAAACTACTATTTCTAATGAGTTCTTAGAATGACAAAAATAATCCATTTGTGACCTATATATTTTAATTATTATAATGATGTGCTCAATATAAAATTTGCCGATTTGGGAGATAATTTTGTAATCAACAACTTGATTAGCAAGTCAAAGTGATTTCCCCAACCCTATCTTATCTTTAATAATAGATACACAAAATATTTTAGTGTTCTTTGACAACCTTTAGTTTTCTAATTGTAATATTCTAAGCATATGCATAAAAGAATGTAACTGACAACCAGTTATCACTTCTTAAAAAAAGAAAATTAAGAATTTCCCAGATATCCTTTAGGCATCTTTTCTTGGCAAAAAGAATAATATAAAACCAAACTACTCCTCTGCCCATTGTTGCATCATTTTCCTAATCTTCCTCCTTAGAAGTCACCAATATCCTGAGGTTGCTGGACATCTTTTTATACCCTTACCACATACATCATATCTGTAACACCATAGTATTGGTTTTCTGATTTTATTCCTTGAAGCAATATTAACTATAATGCTATGTTAGTTTTGGGCTTCCCTAAGGCAATGGCACCTCCAGTATTCTTGCCTGGAAAATCCCATGGACGGAGAAACCTGGTAGGCTGCAGTCCAGGGGGTCGCCAAGAGTCAGACAAGACTGAGTGACTTCACTTTCACTTTTCACTTTCATGCATTGGAGAAGGAAATGGCAACCCAATCCAATGTTCTTGCCTGGAGAATCCCAGGGATGGGGGAGCCTAGTGGGCTCTATGGGGTGGCACAGAGTCAGATACGACTGAAGTGACTTAGCAGCATCAGCAGCAGCAGATAGCTGTTTAATGCAGGAGTCCCTGGTTTGATTGCTGAATCAGGAAGATCTGCTGGAGAAGGGATAGGCTGCCCACTCCAATATCCTTGGGCTTCCATTGTGACTCAGCTGGTAAAGAATCCATGTGCAAAAATGGAGACCTGGGATTGATCCCTGATTTGGGAAGATCCTCTAGAGAAGGGAAGGCTACCCACTCCAGTATTTTGGCCTGGAGAATCCATGGACTATTGAGCTTCGCTTGTAGCTGAGTCAGTAAAGAATTTGCCTGCGGAACAGTAGACCTGCGTTTGATTCCTGGGTTGGGAAGATCCCCTGGAGAAGGAAATGGCAACCCACTGCAGTATCCTTGCCTGGAAAACCTCATAGACAGAGGAACCTGGTGGATTGCAGTCCATGGGGTCGCAAAGAATCGGGCAGGACTGAACGACTAACACACACACACACATAGTACATGGGGTCACTAAGAGCTGGATACAACTGAGTGACCATTGACTATTGACTATATGTTAGTTTCAGGTAAACAACATAATGAATCAATGTTTGTTGACAAATGGCCACAATAATTCTCGTTAAAATCTGTCACCATACATAGTTAATTTTTTTTCTGTATTCCTTTGTGATAAAAACTTTTAAGATATACTCTTAAGAATTTTTAAATATTCAGTATAGTATTATTGTTTAGCATGGACACCATACTGCCATGTTGTACTTTATATCCTATGACTTAATTGTTTTATAACTGGAAATTTCTACCTTTGACCCTTTTTACCCTTCCTATTCCACAAAACACTCACCCTCCACTCTGAAAACCACCAGTCTATTCTCTGTATCAATCTTCTTGCTTTGTTTTTAACTTTCCTCATATAAATGAAATAACATAGTATTTATCTTTTTTTATCTGATTTACTTCACTTAATGTAATGCCCTTAAGGTCCATTCATGATGTTGCAAAGGGCAAGACTCTATTCTTTATATAGCTGAATAGTATTCCATTGCGCATATACACTACATTTCTTTTATCAATCCATCTAGCAATGAACACCTGTTTCCGAATCTTGTATCTTTTAAATAATGTTACAATTAAGATTAGGATCCATATTTCTCTTAGAATAACATGTTCTTACAAAGAGGGAGAGGGTGGGATGATTTGGGAGAATGACATTGAAACATGTATAATATTATACATGAAACAAATCACCAGTCCAGGTTTGATGCATGATACTGGATGCTTGGGGCTGGTGCACTGAGACAACCCAGAGAGATGGTACAGGAAAAGAGGAGGGAGGGAAGTTCAATATGGAGAACACGTGTATACCTGTGGTGGGTTCATGTTAATGTATGGCAAAACCAATACAATATTGTAAAGTAATTAACCTCCAATTAAAATAAATAAATTTATATTAAAAAAGAATAGCCTTCAAGCTAAAACCTGAAAAAAAAAGATAAATTGGTTTATAATGTGTTATTCAGTGTGTATAGTGTTATAGAATTGCTTTTGTCACTGAGATTTTCCTTTTTGTTATGGATATTGTTATTGAGGTGTATTTCCATGTAGCATTAATTTCAGGTACATAGCATAATGAGAGCTTCCCTGTTGGCTCAAATGGTAAAGAATCTGCCTGCAATGCAAGAGACCCCAGTTCAATTCCTGTGTTGGGAAGATCCCCTGGAGAAGGAAATGGCAATACACTCCAGTATTCTTGCATGGAGAATCCCATGGATAGAGGAACCTGGCAGAATATAGTCCATGGGATCACAAAGAGTTGGACATGACTGAGTGACTAATGCACACACACACGTATAGCATAATTATTCAATATTTATACATTTAGTAAAATCACCACGAAAACTCTAGTTAAAATTAATCACCATATATAGTTACAAGTTTGTTTTTCTTGTGATGAGGATTTTTAAGATTAACCCCTTGACAACTTTCAAGTATACAATATATTGTTATTAACTATAGTCACCATGCTGTACTTTCCTTCCTCATAATTTATTTTATAACTAGAAGCGTGTACCTTTTGACCCTCTTCACTTATTTTGCCCACCCTGCACTCTCCACCTCTGGCAGCCACCAAACTGGTTTCTCTTTCTATGAGCTTGATTTTTGCCTTTAAATTACACCTTGAAGTAAAATCATACAGTATTTGTTTTATGTGTTGTTTCTAATGTTAGTTCCAAAATACACCAAACAAGTAAATATAGAAGAAAAGTAAATAACAATTGGAGGAAATCCAAAATGCATGAAAGCATCTGTTACAAATTCAGATATTTAGTTAGATATCATATTGCTTCTTTTCACTTTAAGGAATTAAAAGTAATGTTCAAAGTACTATTGAATTACACTGTAACTAGAAACACTCTTAATTTTGCACAATCACATGTAAACTAAGCCCATTTTTTGATGGCCAGTATTAGTATAACCTGTTCTTTAAAAGGCAAGTTTATTTTGAGAGTGTTAAAGGTTTTTTTTTTTTCATATTTGGCTATTAACACTATCATATTTTCTGCCTCTAGTAAAATCAGAAAACTTGCACTGAGCATCTCAAATATAGCCCTTTCCCCATTTGTCACATCTGTTTACTTACATTTTATTGCCATGGTTTTTAAGTAAAGTATGAAGAGTATATTATCATGTTTTAGTCACTGGGCATATTCCTTTAAAAAAAAGACAAAATTAGATCTTTTAAACTCACATTTCATTGAGATACATTGACTGTATCCCTGTGGTCATTGAGAATGTGAGGAGAGAGGGAGGGGGGGTAGGTCTAATAGCGCTTATTTGAAAACTCTCTGTTAGAATCTTAGAAAGCGTAGAGTCCATGGCTCTGCATTTTCAAACATTTTTTTGTGTGTGTGTGCTTCATATTCAAGGTAGTCAGAGAAATATATACAGACTTGGAAAAAAAGCAAATTATAATTTATACTGTACTTAAAACTTTCAGAATTTATCATCAGTTGATACAGTTTTTGTTACAAGATCCATCCTGGCCAGATTTTTGATATTGGTTTTCTAGCATTATCATTATCATTTTTGCATATTTTATAAAATGCATAAACCTACTTTGAAAATGCAGTCAGTAAAAACAACTCCATTTTAAATTTGCCTCCAGTGAATCAT
>SJYC01117687.1:0-50634 GCA_006408675.1 Madoqua kirkii
ACCAGATAATTAAACTCTGAGTAGTATAATAAATACTTGAGCTGAAATTTCTTTTCCATTTGTTTGGCACAGGCATTTAACTGTACTGCATCCCAATAACTGCATTAGGGTACTCAGAGGTTATAAATAATGTTTTGCTCCTGATCTTACCCGGTCATCTAGAAAGATACAACTGCACAATTAACTCAAAGTGTTACCCTCACTCATTAGCCAAAACACACAAAAAAAGATTGTCCTCTAGTGGTGAGGTCAGGAAGTAAGAGATTTGAGGAAGAGAGATTTTTGGGTCCCTGGAATGGTTGCTTGACTCTGTGCAATCAACCAGAGAAGTAAAAATCTGTACAACTTAGCATATGGCATTTAAAAAAAGAAAAAGGTAAAGAGATAACTGTTTGATTTTATCAATATAAATTAAGTAGCTTGAATAAGTTTGGTACCACAAGTGCCATAATTTGCAGACCAACCTCTTGGAATATTCCCTTGTTGTCCTAATCACTTTCCACATAATTAAAAATTCTCAAGGCCCATTCTCTTCCAGTATGCCAGAGTGAACAGAAAGAATGGTACACAAATAATCAGTCTGCTTTTTTCTAACAGTAGTTTCATCACCACCAATTAGAATGTATAAAGCATTTCTTTACTTCTTTACACATGGTACTAGGAAAGGCCATAAGTGAGCTCTTTCTTTTGAAACTGTGCTTTGACTACTCAAGGCATATATGCTTAGTCATTCAGTTGTGTTCAATTCTCTGCAACCCCAGGGACTGCAGCCTGCCAGGCTCCTCTGTCCACAGGATTTTCCAGGCAAGAATACTAGAGCGGGCTTCTATTTCCTACTCCAGGGGATCTTCCCGACTCAGGGATTGAACCTGCATCTCTTGCATCTCCTGCATTGGCAGGTGGATTCTTTACCACTGAGCCACCTGGGAAGTCCTGACTATTCAGTATGTACTAGATAGTCTCATTCTGCACATAAGAACCCTAGGCCAGCTGTAAAGCCGAGGGGAAGAACTCATAGAAGGACTTGTCTTGAGTGAAGCAGCTAGTATTTTACTGAAGCTGAGACTTGAAACCAGGCCTGCCTCTTCCCAAGTCCTTTCTCATGACCACTCTACTAACCCTTTCATCTCACTTCCAATGGGACTTGTACTTTGAGGTTGTCACCCCACAGGTGACATACTGTTATTTCTCTCCTGCTGAGTCCCCATGTAACTGATAACCTACAGAGTAGCTTGTTTGGGTCAGACAGTGTTAAAACAGAAGAAGTGAAGTTGCTCAGTCATGTACGATTCTCTGCAATTCCACTGACTCTAGCCTACCAGGCTCCTCCATCCGTGGCATTTTCCAGGCAAGAGTACTGAAGTGGGTTACAATTTCCTTTTCCAGGGTATCTTCTCAACCTGGGGATCAAACCCAGGTGTCCCACCTTGCAGCCAGTCGCTTTACCCTCTGAGCCTCCAGGGAAGCCCTAAAACAGACGAGGCCAAGCAAAATGCTCCTTCTGTGGCTTTAAGCTCCTTATTCTAATCATAGGGCTGCCAGGACTGAGAGAAGCAACTCACAACCTAAGGTGACACAGACAGCTAAGGAGAAAACCGAGAAAGAATACACAAACAGGGCAGACATGAAATTCAATATTGACACTGCCTTCAGAGCAAAGGTTATGAATACAACAGAAGGCCAGAAGCTTCCTGTTAGCGATACGGAACTAGGGAAACGGTCCCCTCGCTTTCTGCGATTAATTACAGACGGCTGCTCAGAGGAAAATTTCAGGTGCTGTCAGAATGAGGATGTTGCTAGTGACCTCTGCAATAAAGAGCGATGGTGTTGGGCCTGATCAAAGGGAAAAGTGACACCCTTGTGAGGGACAAGATTCTAAGAGAGCCCATGGTTACAGGAACATGGGTTATGAAAAGAATGAAGCAAAATAGGAGCATTTGTTTGGTCCAACAACAAATTTTTTGGTGCTTACTGTACCCAGGTCTGCGCTGGATGCTGAGGGAACAAAGATGAGGAAGTCCATGGGCATTCTCCAGAAGGAGATAAAAGACACAGATTTAGCTGTCATGTGTTAACTACCAAACTGGTGGTGAGCACAGAGGACTGAGGGAACCCAGAGGAGATGCTTCTAAGTTAGCCTGAAGGTTTGAGGAGAGTTTACTGGAAACAAGTCTGAGCTATCTAACCTAGTTTTTGACAGCAGGAAATCCGCAGACTGTCAAGGTTCAAGTCCTACCACTCCCCCCTCTATAAATGAGGCAGATGACTAAGCCTTTGGGGGCTTCAACTTCTCCAGCTGTAAAAAGGGAAATAAGAATGATGACTACATTGTGAGGATATTCTGAAGATGAATGCTCTTCTAAGTTTTTCTGGCACCTGCAGCAGTCGGTCAATAAAAGTTTCTGGTTGTACTGCAAAACATAACAATAAACATGTATTCAACAAACAAGGGAATGAATTCAACAATTTGGAGGTGGAGGGAAATCAAGAGGGAAGCCTGTCTTAAACCTCAGACGTCTGCCACATCTATGGGACACACAAGTGAAGTTTTCAGTCAGCAATTATACATGCAAGTCAAGAAGAGATCTAATGCTAGAGGTATAAATTTGAGAATCATCAGGTGTTTGAAGTCATGAGAAGGATGAGATCATCTAAGAAGGGAGAGAGTGGACAGAGATGAAGGTTATGAACAAGTTCTGAAAGCTCAAACATTTAGAAATTAGGAGGGGAAGGGGAACCAGCAAAAGAAAATAGGAAGATAGGAAGAAAATCTAATGCATAGGAACCAGATGAATAAAGAGGAAAAGGATCAGTATCAGCAAAGGCAAGGGGTGTGAAACAGCACTGTGTGTGTGCAAGGTGGGGGGAGAAATTACTGTAAGGTTAGTATCATCTGTGCACAAACTGAGAGGCAATGGGGAGACAAAGACTGAGATAAAAGTTAAGCCAGAGGATGCCAGACTTGTATGCCTTTGGATGATTAAGAGGCTGGAAGGAATTTTAATCAGGATAGAGTTCTACCCAGGTGTGCATACTAGAAGACTTATTCTGGGAGCTATGTGAGTGACGTCTATGGGAAGCAGAATAATGCTCCCAAAGATGTCCATGTTCAGTCCCTAGGACCCATGAATATGTTAAGTTGATGGCAAACAGGCATCAAGGTTGCAGGTGGAATTAAGCTTGCTAATCATATAACCATAAAACAAAGATTACCCTAGGTTTTCTAGATGGATCTAATGTAATCAGAGGTCCTTAAAAGTGGAAAGGGGAATCAAAAGAGAATCACAGAAACGGTAGCATGAGACGAACATAACTATTTATTGTTGGCTTAATGATGGAGGAACAGGACCATGAGCCAAGGAATGTGGGCCATCTCTAAAGACTGCAAAAGGCAAGAAAATTCTCCTCTAAAGCCTCCAAAGAGAAGTGAGACATGTTTCAGACTTCTGAACCACAATAAAGTGAGTGAAGTCGCTCATTCGTATCCGACTCTTTGCAGCCCCATGGACTATAGATTACCAGGCTCCTCCATCCATGGGATTTTTCAGGCAAGAGTACTGGAGTGGTTTGCCATTTCCTGCTCCTGGGGATCTTCCCAACCCAGGGATTGAACCCAGGTCTCCTGCACTGTAATGCAGACGCCTTACCATCTGAGCCACCAGGGAATTCCCAAACCACAACATTGGATGATATTAATAATAAAAATCTCTGTATGTTTAAACCACCAAGTTTTGTGGTAATCTTTTACAAAAGTGAGAAGAAACTAATACAATGTCTTTGAGAAGTAAAAAGATTGGAATCAGATCAGACAAGAAAAAGAAATGAAAGGAATCCAAATTGGAAAAGAAATAAAATAGTCACTGTTTGCAGATTACTTGATACCATACATAGAAAATCCTAAAAGATACCATTAGAAAACTACTAAAATTCATCAGTGAATTATTTAAAGCTGCAGGATACAATATTGACACACAGAAATCTGTTGCATTTCTATACACCAGTATGTCAACAAATTTGGAAAACTCAGCAGTGGCCACAGGACTGGAAAAGGTCAGTTTTCCAATCCCAAAGAAAGGCAATGCCAAAGAATCCTCAAACTACTGCACAATTGCACTCATCTCACACGCTAGTAAAGTAATGCTCAAAATTCTCCAAGCCAGGCTTCAACAATATGTGAACCATGAACTTCCAGATGTTCAAGCCGGTTTTAGAAAAGGCAGAGGAACCAAAGATCAAATTGCCAACATCCGCTGAATCATCATAATACTTATGTTGAGAAAATATTTATAGGGTGTTAAAAAATGAAAGGTAATATATATTTAAAGATTGCTTAAAAATCTTGAAAGATTACACATTTATTTTGTATAAGTGAATGCGGTTTCAGCACACAGCATTCTAAATGCAAACATCAAATCTTTATCATTTAAAAATAGCTAAAAAAAGAACATTCTCTACCCCAAATTGCAGCAGCAAATCTGGAAGATTTATTTGAGTTCCATATTCTCAAAGAATAGAATATTAGATTTGGTTGACTTCTATTTCTATACATAGACCTAAACAATGTCTATATGTAAAGGACAGTCATATTATGGAAAAGTAATTCAATGTGTTAGATGCTAAATTATATGAGAACTGTCTTTATTTAGAATGTTTTGAAAGAGATGGGAATACCAGACCGCCTGACCTGCCTCTTGAGAAACCTATATGCAGGCCAGGAAGCAATAGTTAGAACTGGACATGGAACAACAGACTGGTTCCAAATAGGAAAAGGAGTACATCAAGGCTGTATATTGTCACCCTGCTTATTTAACTTATATACAGAGTACATCATGAGAAATGCTAGGCTGGAAGAAGCACAAGCTGGAATCAAATTGCCAGGAGATTTATCAAGAACCTCAGATAGGCAGATGACACCACCCTTATGGCAGAATGTGAGGAGGAACTAAAAATCCTCTTGATGAAAGTGAAAGTGGAGAGTGGAAAATGTTGGCTTAAAGCTCAACATTCAGAAAATGAAGATAATGGCATCTGGTCCCATCACTTCATGGGAAATAGATGGGGAAACTGGAAACAGTGTCAGACTTTATCTTTTTGGGCTCCAAAATCACTGCAGATGGTGACTGCAGCCATGAAATTAAAAAATGCTTATTCTTGGAAGGAAAATTATAACCAACCTAGATAGCATATTGAAAAGCAGAGACATTACTTTGCCAACTAAGATCCGTCTAGTTAAGGCTATGGTTTTTCTAGTGGTCATGTATGGATGTGAGAGTTTGACTGTGAAGAAAGCTGAGTGGCATCTCTGACTCAATGGACATAAGTTTGAGTAAACTCCAGGAATTGATGATGGACAGGGAGGCCTGGCATGCTGCGATTCATGGGGTTGCAGAGTCGGACATGACTGAGCGACTGAAGTGAACTGAACCTCAGTGCCTCAGAACAATATCTGGCTCAGAGTTTGTAAACAAAAGTTTTATTGATTTAGTAAAGATATTTGTTAGATGAATTCTTAGTGATTGAGTGAATTACTAAGCTTATAAAGAGAGTATATATTGATTCTTACATGAATTAGTAGTTTGGTTAAAGAAATATGTCTAAATTATAGAATGTTTACATGAATTATTCCTAATAAACAATGCAAAAGTTATACAGAAGAAAAAATTTTAGGATCTTTCCACAGGTCATGATAAATCTTTTAAATTCTTGAGGTTCTATGTGGGCCCAATGTTCATGATAGGAATTGATAAAATATACAGCTGTAAATTATAATTTAATCCACACGCTCAATAAATGTTTCATTTGCTTTTATTGTCTGAGCACTATGCTAAAAGTTGGGGATGCAGAAACTAACAAGACAATTTGAGTCTTTGTTCTCAAGAAGTTGACATGTTAGTCAGGGGTTGTCATGATGACATCTTTGGTCTAAGGAAGGAAACAAGGAAGCCAGTGGTGTCCACTGCCTTATTGTTTGAGAATATGGAACTAAGTTACTCCCTTTATGCTCCTGATCTGTCTCAGAAGTTCTGGGTGGAGAATATTCTTTACTTCACTTCCTTCAAAAGAGGACTAGAGAATACTTATATGTGCTTAGAATCTGTTACTACATTTGCTTCAGACAAAATAAATGGGGATCAAAACAAAACCATCAAAAATAAAGTGAAAACTTATATCAAGACCAAAGGATATTTTTTAAGAAATACCTCATGCACTCTTGTATGTGAAATTGCACATTTGTGAATTTAGAGCATATAGGAAGCTGTTGGACTCTAAATTTAGTAATAAAATGAAATTGTTCCTTTCTTCCAGACAACAGTGGCTATTGCTCATAAGGATCTCAGAAGCAGGCACTTAAACATTCCTGTCATTATTATAAAGAACCTTCTATATATCAGGTCAGGTGATAAAAATAAAAGTCTAAATGTCAATTCAATACTAATGGATTCTTAAAAAAAGAAAAAAAACTAGAATCTTAAATGTTATCTCAATAAGGGATGCTCTACATTGTTCTCTAAGTTCATTCACTTCTTTTCCTTCAGTCATAAGAACTACAATCTCTGAAATAGCTTAGCTTAAAAAACAATGTGCTTTCTGAAAGTCATGTGTTGGGTTATTTTATTTACTTATAAGTGCACATTTAGCTTGACTCTCTGATCATGGGTGCATATTACAAATACTTAGACTAAAATACAACATATACTTTCCTGCAATGGAAGGTTTCCAAGCATCTCTGCAGAACTCATCTCACTGGCCTATTGACAAAAAAAAAAAAGTCTTTTCTAGACATGCTCTCTATTTGGCTGACACTCATATAAGCTGACTCCACAATTAAAAAAAAAAAGAAATAAAAACACTACTAAAAGAATAGATGTTTTTGGAATTCAGCATTTGAGAATTTAGAACTTAGTTTGTGTGGCTGCCAAACTTGAACATGAGGATATTTTGTAAGTGAAGAATGTTTTGTGCTTGAGTTTACCTGCCAATAAGTTTGAACTGATCCCAAGAGGGATTTTACCTTTGTCAAGTAAAAAATGGGTCTTACATATACCTAAGATGATTATTCCCTCATTCACTGGAGAGTAGTTGACTATGTCAAATAAAATCACAGTTTTGTTCAGTTATAGGGAAAAGTAAACTAAAGTGAAGCAGGCTATTTCCTGTGTTGATTGTCTTTCACTGAATATAGATGATGGTGTTGCATTGGAGAGTGTTTTGAAACAAAGGTGTTATTATATATTTTCCTTGCCTAACTGCTATACTTGCAGTCTCTTTGTAGAGATCCTCCATTTTCTGAAGCTCTGACCACAGGCACAGTCTTAAGCAGTCAAATCTGCAAACTGACCTTGCCATATCTGGCTTCAGTTGATTGGATTCAGTTAAGTACTTGACTTAAAGCAATCAATCCATAGAATGCTTGATAATATATATATATATATATATATATATATATATATATAAGCTAGGAATGATTATTCAGTTCAGTTCAGTCACTCAGTTATGTCAGACTCTTTGCGACTCCATGAATCGCACCATGCCAGGCCTCCCTGTCCATCACCAACTCACGGAGTTCACTCAGATTCACGTCCATTGAGTTGGTGATGACATCCAGCCATCTCATCCTCGGTCATCCCCTTCTCCTCCTGCCCCCAATCCCTCCCAGCATCAGAGTCTTTTCCAATGAGTCAACTCTTCACATGAGGTGGCCAAAGTATTGGAGTTTCAGCTTTAGCATCATTCCTTCCAAAGAACACCCAGAGCTGGTATCCTTTAGAACGGACTGGTTGGATCTCCTTGCAGTCCAAGGGACTCTCAAGATTCTTCTCCAACACCACAGTTCAAAAGCATCAGTTCTTCGGTGCTCACTTTCTTCATAGTCCAACTCTCACATCCATACATGACCACTAGAAAAACCATAGCCTTGACTAGACGGACCTTTGTTGGCAAAGTAATGTCTCTACTGTTGAATATGCTATCTAGGTTGGTCATAACTTTCCTTCCAAGAAGTAAGCATCTTTTAATTTCATGGCTGCAGTCACCATCTGCAGTGATTTTGGAGCCCCAAAAGATGAAGTCTGACACTGTTTCCACTGTTTCCCCCATCTATTTCCCATGAAGTGATGGGACCAGATGCCATGATCTTCGTTTTCTGAATGTTGAACTTTAAGCCAACTTTTCCACTCTCCTTTTTTTTCTCAAAAAGCCTAAGTAAGTGAGAAATTAGGAGTTGATCTGGTTATAGTGAATTCTATATCTGAAAGTATGAACGTGTGCCCTTTGCCAGGTGGCACTAGTGGTAAAGAACCCACCAGCCAATGCAGGAGACATAAGAGATGCAAATTCAATCCCTGGGTTAGTAAGAGCCCCTGGAGGAGGGTTTGGCAACCCACTTCTGTATTCTTGCCTGGAGAGTCACATGGACAGAGGAGCCTGGCAAGCTACAGTTCATACAGTTGTAAAAAGTCTGACATGACTGAAGCAGCAGATGCACATGCATGTGTACAGAGGTAGATCATAAAAGAAATGAGCCAGTCAAGCTGTGAATGTAACCTGAGTTAGTGCAGCAAGATCTATATGAGAAATGAGAGATATAAAGTTGAAGAAAAATATCTTCAAGTGGCAAAGAGACTCTAACATGTAAATATACACACCCCTAATGCAAAAGTTCTTTACAAGGTAATGAAGTATCCTTGGACCCAAATAATCATGAAGTATCTTGGACCCAAATAATCAAGTTTGAGACCTCCCTGCCCATCCTACTGATCATTATGTTTTGAACACAAACAGTTGAGATTGCAAAAAGATGTGAATATTCAGTAAATGCTATATACAAGCCATTCTGTATTGTACACTTATATTCTTTCATCCTTACGTCAGATTTGTTCATTCTTCCAATCAGCTCATATTTTGAGCACATCTATTGAACTCATATTGATAGCTGTTGATTGAGCATCTACTTACTACTTTCTCTGATATTTGGGAGTGTAACATCTTGCCCTTAGGGAGCATAATTTTTGCGGAGGGTGATGCATAAACAGGGCTTCTCATGTGTGGCAAGTGGTAAAGAACCGCCTTCCAGTGCAGTAGATATAAGAGCTGCAGCTTCAATCTTTGGGTCAGGAAGATCCCCTGGAGTAAGGCATAGAAACCCCCTCTATATTCTTGCCTAGAGAATCCCATGTATAGAGGAACCTGGTGGGCAACAGTCTATATAGTCCCAAAATGTTAGATATGACTGAAACAACCTAGCCTGCATGAATACACAATGCATAAACATTAAGCATATTAGACACAGGAATTATATAGTAAATATGTTAGTTTCACTTCTCTGGTGAATAGTCCCTAATATAAAAAAATAAACACCTGTAGAAAATTTATTAAGTTGTTCCCTTGTGATCAACACCTGTGGAGGAGGAAGGGGTAGGATTGGACAAAGGAGTAGTTGAGTTGCAGTATGGAATTAACATGGAGGGAAGTGCCAAAGCTTTTATTTTCTCCCTCTATTCATAACCAACCTCGGAATGTGGGTTGCCTCCTGGGAGAAATAATGATCTTGGGCAAGAATATTTTCTCTAGCTAGAGACAGTTCCTGAAGAGGAAGTCATCAGAGTGCTATTGACAGTGAAACCTTCAAGAGTTAAGAGAAGGAATTCAAGGAATTTCTGTGTGTTGATTCTCTATCCTGCAAATTTACTATATTCATTGATTAGCTCTAGTAATTTTCTGGTGGAGTCTTTAGGGTTTTCTGTGTAGAAGATAATGTCATCTGCAAACAGTGAGAGTTCTACTTCTTCTTTTCCAATTTAGATTCCTTTTATTTCTTTTTCTGCTCTGATGGTTGTGGCCAAAACTTCTAAAACTATGTTGAATAGTAGTGGTGAAAGTAGGCACTCTAGTCTTGTCCTGACTTTAGAGGAAATGCTTTTTATTTTTTACGATTGAGGATAATGTTTGCTGTGGGTTTGTCATATATAGCTTTTATTATGTTCAAGTATATTCCTTTTATTCCTGCTTTCTGGAGAGTTTTTATCATAAATGAATGTTGAATTTTGTAAAAGGCTTTCTCTGCATCTATTGAGATAATCACATGGCTTTTATTTTTCAATTTGTTAATGTGCTGTATTACATTGATTTATTTGTGGATACTGAAGAATAGAAAGAGAAATTAAAAAAAAAATTCCATTCACTATTGCAATGAAAAGAATAAAATCCTTAGGCATATATCTACCTAAAGAAAGAAAAGACCTGTATATAGAAAACTATAAAACATGGGTGAAAGAAATCAAAGAGGACACTAATAGAGAAATATACTATGTTCATCGACCAAAAGAATCAATATAGTAAAAATGAGTATACTACCCAAAGCAATCTATAGATTCAATGCAATCCCCATCAAGCTACCAATGATATTTTTCACAGAGCTAGAACACATAATTTCACAACTTTTATGGAAACACTAAAAACCTTGAATAGCCAAACAAATCTTGAGAAAGAAGAATGGAACTGAGGAATCAACCTGCCTGACTTCAAGCTCTACTACAAAGCAACAGTCATTAAGACAGTATGGTACTGGCACAAAGACAGAAATATAGATCAGTGGAACAAAATAGAAAGCCCAGAGATAAATCCACACATCTATGGGCACCTTATCTTTGACAAAGGAGGCAAGAATATACAGTGGAGAAAAGACAATCTCTTTAATGAGTGGTGCTGAGAAAACTGGTCACCCACTTCTAAAAGAATGAAACTAGAACACTTTCTAATACCATACACAAAAATAAACTCAAAATGGATTAAAGATCTAAATGTAAGATCTGAAACAATAAAACTCCTAGAGGAGAACATAGGCAAAACACTCTCCAACATAAATCACAACAGGATCCTCTATGACCCACCTCCCAGAATACTGAAAATAAAAGCAAAAATAAACAAATGGGACCTAATTGATATTAAACGTTTCTGCACAACAAAGGAAACTGTAAGCAAGGTGAAACAACAGCCTTCAGAATGGGGGAAAATAATAGCAAATAAACCAACTGACAAACAACTAATCTCAAAAATATATGAGCAACTCCTGCAGCTCAATTCAAGAAAAATAGATGACTCAATCAAAAAATGGGCCAAAGAACTTTCCAAAGAAGACATACAGATAGCTAACACATGAAAAGATGCTCAACATCACTCTTTATCATAGAAATGCAAATCAAAACCACAGTGAGGTACCATTTCACACCAGTCAGAATGGCTGCAATCCAAAAGTCTACAAGCAGTAAATGCTGGAGAGGGTTTGGAGAAAAGGGAATCCTCTTACACTGTTGGTGGGAATGCAAACTACTACAGCCATTATGGAGAACAGTGTGGAGATTCCTTTAAAACCTCGAAATAGAACTGTTATATGACCCAGCAATCCCACTCCTGGGCATACACACTGAGGGAACCAGAATTGAAAGATATACATGTACCCCAATGTTTATCGCAGCACTCTTTATAATAGCCATGACATGGAAGCAACCTAGATGTCCATCAGCAGACAAATGCATAAGAAAGCTGTGGTGCATATACACAATGGAGTATTACTCAGCTATAAAAAAGAATACATTTGAATCAGTTCTAATGAGGTGGATGAAACTGGAGCCTATTATACAGAGTGAAGTAAGCCAGAAAGAAAGACACCAATACAGTATACTAATGCATATATATAAAATTTATAAAGATGGTAACAATAACCCTGTATGCAAGACAGCAAAAGAGACACAAATGCATAGAACAGTCTTTTGGACTCTGTGGGAGAGGGCAAGGGTGAGATGATTTGGGAGAATAGCATTGAAACATGTATGATATCATATGTGAAATGAATTGTCAGTCCAGGTTCAATGCATGATACAGGATGCTCGGGTCTGGTGCACTGGGATGACCCAGAGGGATGGTATGGGGAGGGTGGTGGGAGGGGGATTCAAGATGGGGAACACGTGTACACCCATGGCAGATTCATGTTTACGTATGGCAAAACCAATACAATATTGTAATTAGCCTCCAATTAAAATAAATTTATATTAAAAATAAAACAGGGGAGTTAATTCTGCAAGGGTATTTCTATGTCAGATCATAGAATACAAACAGTGTATTGGAAAATGGTAAACGTTATAAAAGATACATTTGGGTAACAAAAATCCAAATAGTTGGGAGATTTTTTTTTCTTCTGAATTTAAATGTGGATGGTGATGTTTGAATAAAGAGATAAAGAGTTGAATGACATGACATATCCCTTTCATACAGAAGGGACAAAACTAAGACTGAAATGATCCAGGATTTCGAGTATGTATTGAAAAGGTTTAACTTTTTCTAATAGCATCACTTTTGCTGGAAGCATTGACAGTGAAATGAAAGGGAGGAGGTGAAAGTGAGGAGTAGAAACTGAAAGACCTGTTAGAATAGTAACAGCTGGTAAGAGTTGATGGTGGTTGACTATATCTGTACCTTTGGAGATATAAGAAGTTATCAGATTCTGTGTATATTTTGAAGTACAGCTAATGAGATTCCTTTTGGTGTTTGTGAGAAGAAAAAAAAAAAAAAAGATTGCCGTAGGTGCCTCCAAGATATGCAATCTGATCAACTGTAAAGATGCCATTTGCCTCAACTGAGATAAGGAGACTGGGACAAGGAAGGATATTTGGAGGAAGAGAGGATGGTGATGGGCTGATTATATGTAGATGCTATTTCAACTACCAGGTTGAATAAACTCTCCAAGAAATTATGAAAAAAAAAGTGTGAGAGAGGAAGGAAACTGAAAAGAAGCATGAGGAATGATCAATGAGAAAGACATAATTTTTCCCAATTTAAAAAAGTCTCAGAAACTAAAATAGCAGTTTGAGATTAAAGTAGGCTTGAATCATTTTCTGGTTGGCCGAATCACCTTATACTTTTCCCCCAGTTTTTTCTTAGAGACTTAATGGAAGTTTGTGATGTTGAGGTTTATAAGCTCTATATAATCCATTCTTCTTGTAGATGAAATGTCACATGTTGTAAATCTTTTCATTAATTATATAAACATAGTTTTCTCCCCACCCCAACAAAATGCTGTATCTTAGTTAATGTTTACAATCTGTTCTTTAAAGGTACTCAAACCTAGAACATCTTGTAAATAATGGAAGAATTTTTTTCCTTTCCTCTCCTTTGTAAACATTATATCTCAGTAACATGTTTAATAAGAGACACTATTGATTTATCATCTGAATTATCAGGAAAGAGATATTAACTTTATGAGATCTCAATAGCTTTTTCTAGGATTTTACTATTAATAACCCCTTCCTAACCACATGAAGAATGAATTTTATGAAGGCTCTAGAATTGAAGAAACAAGTATATCCCTAATATATGAGTGCAGGTACCCAGAGTGCTATGGTTATTATTTATGCATCCTTTATCTAAGATAAATGAGGTTTACCACATGTGGAACTAGAAGATGGCTCTCAGCTGCACTCAAATTAATTCCTACTTATATTGTTATCCTTTGCAATCTAAATCCCCCCAGCACTGAAACCTACAATGTAGGGCTCAAGTTGAGATTGAATTGTAGAAGTAACATTATTTATCCCCCAGACAGGCACTTTATGTCTCATTTTGCACTGCCATCTTGAGATACTGCTTTTCCAGTATTATAGAGTCATCAGTCAAATAAAGTTTCACTTTTCAAGCCATAGATTGAGTCTGTAGACTTTAGTCACTGTTCCAAATGCAAAGCTGTTTAGGCCTCTCTCTCAACCTTTCAGAAACTTGTGTGTGACCTTTGGACAGTTACCTACCAATTTAATCCATCTTGACCTGGGGAACTAGTATTTATGTGTACAGTGGACAGACATCTTTCTATTCTTAATGACTCCTTTAACAAAAGTCTAAAATTAGAGCTGATTTGAAGCCATGAGATCCCAACCAATATCTGAATTCTCCCCCCAGGCTGTTGACTTATTCTTCCCCCCTGCACTTGAGTGAAATGTACAGTCATAACTCAAGAAGTATATAATCATCTAGAAAAATCTTTGAAAATATTGCAGTGGCAGAAATATATTTAAAAGAAATATCACATACACAGACTCTGATGTTGTTATAGTACACTGAAGAACATCCACATACCAGTATGTTAATTAGTAAGAATGCATAGATATTATAGGTCTGGAAGTTTCAGCATACCATACAGCCCTTGTTATTAAAAGACTTAGTTATGCCTTAAACTCCTGAATAGGAAAAGCGATTTTATTTACTATTGTTTTAGAAAAGGGCTTTTATCTTCCTTTGATGAAATACAAAAACACTTGCCACAATTAGTTGAAGACATGTAACATATTTTGATCATATTGTATCTCTACTGGATGATCAAGTATGGTAAAGTCACAGTACATTTTTGTTACAAAACTGTTTTACCTTTTTCTGGCCCAATATCTTTTAAAATTACCTGTGTACTTAGTTGATTGTGTCTGACTCATTGCGACCCCGTGGACTGGAGCCCACCAGGTTCTTCTGTCAATGGAGATTTTCCAGGCAAGAATACTGGAGAGGGTTGCCATGCCTCTTCCAGGGGATCATCCCAAATTCAGTTCAGTTCAGTTCAGTCGATCAGTCGTATCCAACTCTTTGCGACCCCATGAATCGCAGCACGCCAGGCCTCCCTGTTCATCACCATCTCCCGGAGTTCACTCAGACTCACATCCATCGAGTCCGTGATGCCATCCAGCGATCTCATCCTTGGTCGTCCCCTTCTCCTCCTGCCCCCAATCCCTCCCAGCATCAGAGTCTTTTCCAGTGAGTCAACTCTTCTCATGAGGTGGCCAAAGTACTGGAGTTTCAGCTTTAGCATCATTCCTTCCAAAGAAATCTCAGGATCGATCTCCTTCAGAATGGACTGGTTGGATCTCCTTGCAGTCCAAGGGAAGCTCAAGAGTCTTCTCCAACACCACAGTTCAAAAGCATCAATTCTTTGGCACTCAGCCTTCTTCACAGTCCGTAGAAGAATCACTAGAAAGGCTTTTGCTCTATAGAGATCACCGACTTGCAATTTACAGTGATCTATATAATTCTTGGGTAGCTCACCTGGTAAAAAATTTGCTGCAATGAGGGGTACCTGGGTTTGAGCCCTTGCGGCAAACTTTTTACCAGGTGAGCTACCCAAGAATTATATAGATCACTGTAAATTGCAAGTCGGTGATCTCTATAGAGCAAAAGCCTTTCTAGTGATTGTTCTACCAAAAAAAAGAAAAAGAAAGGCATGGTTTCCAAAGAGCTAAAAGCTAGTTTATGTCTTGACATTCATAGGTTAAAAATAAGACTGTCTTGGCTAGAATCTGTAATTATTTTGTGATGTTTTCATTACTAGAGGACTGTCATTATTCTGCTTAACTGACATTTCACCCTCAGTGGACTTGAACTGACTATGGCTAAGTACTAACCTTTTTATTGACCTCAGGAGAAAAATATAATAATCTGAAGCTGCTCAAATTATTGTACATTTGGGCAAAATATGTAATTCTCTGTCAGAATTAAAAAATATTTTGTATTAGAAGGTATTATAAAAATATATAAATGTGTGTTTAACGATTTATTTAAAGCAGTAAAGATACCCATTTACTTTTCAAAAATAAAATGTGGACTAAAACAGTTGTAAACCACTAATCTCTTATCCTCTCCTAAAAAAGGATGATTATAGCTGTCTGTTCAGAAACCCAGGGCATGAGTACAGTTGAGAGAAACTGCCACTAATAACCTGCCATTGGGTGGGGTGTGTGTGTGTGTGTGTGTGTGTGTGTGTGTGTGTGTGTGTGTGTATGTATGTATGTGAGACATCTGTTCTTCAAGTGATAGTGGCCATGACTATCACAGCTGTTTGGCTGCAGGGTGATAAAACCAAAGAGCACTAGGCAACAAAATAACCATTTAACATTTTAAGAAATCAAAATAATACATGTCAAAGACAAAAATGCAATAGTAGCCCTTATATGGAAAAATATCTAAGCCCCAATTTACACAGAGACAAAACTTCCATGAGAGAACAAAATGGTCTCTGTTTTGGGGGTTGAGAATTAGTAACCTTCATGCCTATAAATATTCAGTCATATGCTTCCATTTTTGATTAATCAACTTATTATTTATCCACTTCTTGTTTTGATAGGGGAGGATTTGACTTCCATGCCACACTCACTTTTCCTCCATTTCAGTTTTAATCATTGTTTTTATTTTTTTGGTGTTTCATACCCATGGTGGATTCATGTTGATGGTGGCAAAACCAGTACAATATTGTAAAGTAAAAAATAAAAATAATATATATATATATATATATTTGAAAGTATACATATAATATATATTAAAAATATAAAATATATATATATGCACTTTCAGCTATAATTTTAATGAAATGAAATTTACTTTTCTTATTCTCAGAGGTACTCTTCTCTTGATGTCCTGTAGTCTGAGCATGTCAGGCTTCCTGGCTTTCTGTCCAGCATTGTTATCTTTCCTGCTTGTTTTTAGTAAGTTGGCAAACCAAAGCTTTCCTATCACAATGTCCCCTCTTTCTTGAATTAAGTTTCAGCCATGGTTTACAGGTGATTGGTTAACATCCACTAAGATCTATTAGTATGATTATAACATGTCTTCTCAAAGGAGATCAGATCAACAGGAAATAACGGTCTTACTTTTTAGCATCCATCACTTATTCTGAAACTTGCTGTGTTTAACATTTCTCTTGTTTGAGTCTTTTTTTATTTTTTTGGTAAAGCTTTTCGTGGTTCTAAGAGGATCCTATTTCCTTATCGTCTTGTTCAAGACCCTGGAGCAACTAATGGTCATTAACTCTAGGATACTCTTAATTCCAACATGTTCTTAGGAGTCCTTCTCTCCACTCTTACGTTGTGACTGCTTTTTTACCTACATGTATCATTTTATTTCCTGTCACAGTATCATATTTGCCATTTAGTGAATAATGTACTTAATGAATATCAACTTATAAGAAAGCTACAGTGAAATAATACCGATTTCAAAAATGCTTTGAGTACTTCACACTTCATTAGTAAATAAGCTATTTGATGTGTATTTTCTTTAATACAAATACTTTGCTTTAACAATACAGATATTGCAAGTAATGTTTTATTTTAAAATCAACCTTGAGATTTTTACTGTTGATGTCCATCTTGTATTTAAAAAGACCTGGTGAAAGAGAAAACTAAATATATACAACTTACTGACCATATTTAGAAAAATAAATATATAAGCATGCTACTATTTATTGGGTTGACCAAAAAGTTCATTTTGTTTTTTCCATTAAATCTTATGGGAAAACCCAAGCAAACTTTTTGGGGAAACTGCTAAGTATTCCATGTAAGATGATAAATCAGAAGATTTATTTAAGTTGTATATATTAGACAAACAGTAAGAACTGGAAATTTGTGATTTTAGATGTCCCTTATCTACTAATCACCAATTAGTAACCAGGTGAGTCTCTAAAAAGGGTTAAAATTTAGATCTTAGCTTAGTCATTTAATTACTTCCTGGAAGTTCTTGACAAGCTACTTAAACTCTCAGACTCAGATTCCAAATCTGAAAAGTGGGTAATAATACCTTTGCGTTTAGCTTATATTGGAATGTAAATTTGATAAATTTACAATGAACTAATAAAAATAGTAGACATATAGTTGGAACTCAACATTTATGTTGAATACTATTATTACTTAAACAAGATAATGTGTATTTTCTGTCATCAAACCACATTTTCCCTCAAAACCTAGGTATTTAATAGGGCTGTGTTTTTAAGACTGGATTTATGATATACTAAGCACTGGCATCAAGAAAGAAAGCATTCATTCGACTGGTTCTTTCTTCAGCAACTAAGGTGCTAAAAATAAAGCACAATTCCAGATGCTAAAAAGAAGATGAATTTATATTTTATTATTTGTTTCTATTACATCCAGTTATTTCAGGAATTATATCTTAGAAAAAGGTTAAGTAAAAAAAAAAAAAGTCTTCAGATGAAAATTTCTCAACAATGACTATAAAACATTAAAAATATATGGAATTCTTTTTAATAACAGGAAACGCAAAATTACTAGTGTGCAAGTTTTGACTGTCCACAGTGTTGAAAAATATTTGATAAATTATACACTGAAATGTCTTAATGCTGAAGGAGACCTTGGAACAAAAGCCTCACTAAGTATTTTTAGTTTTAGGTAATGAATGTCCTATATTGCGTTTAATGTTTTTTAAAGCTTAAAAATATAATGTACCATTGCAGTTTGTTCAATGAGTATCCAAGATTTAATAGAATACTTAAGAAGCTGTTTAAATTCAATTAGAACTATATGTGGAAAAGGGATTTTTCACATCTGTAAAGTTGACAGTAAATATTTATTTACTGAGTGATACTTGCTAATACTCTGCTTCCTAATTGCTTTTCTGTATTAAGAATCAGTTTGAAGAGACTGCACTTTTCAAACTTTAACAATAGACTGTCTGAAAGCAAACATTTGCTCACTTGAATGCTACAGTTCTATTTTAAATTACATTGAATTTGGGTTAATAAGACTGCAACCTTTCCGACATGTGTTCCAGTTAACTGTGCAATTTAAAAGCATAATATTTCTCTCATCTTTCAAGGATTCTCTAACTATCTTTCAGTTATAGCACTTTCTATTCTTGTAGTTAATAATGAAGAGTGCTAAAGTGATTTAGAGTTCAAGTAACAAATATCCTTGTATTTATTAGCTATGTAGTAGTTCCTATGCAAAACACGTATTTCTGGTGAATTGTTTTCCCTTAAGGATTTGTGAATGTTCACCAGATCATTTTCATTACAATATGTACCAACATACATGTATTTGCATATATCCCTCTGCCATTTTTTGTTTATTTCATTTGTTGAACATAATTTTTTCTGATTCTAAGCCCTTCTTTCTTTGGTCTCTTTCTCTTTGATTTGCTTTTCTAGGAGGCTATTCTCCTTAATGTATAAATATGTGGTCATACCTACTTTTTAAAAGCTTTTGTTCTTTATATATCCTGTTCAATTTTTTTTCTTCTGCTGTTCCTCACTGCAGTATTCTTTGAAAAAATTTTTCCTCCTTGTGATCTATCTTTTCCTAGTCTTTTTGAACAAAAACCAATCAGATTTCCTTATAAGAATTCTAGCAAAATTGCTCTAGAAAAGCACTGTGAAACACAATAACCGATTCTTCATCATCACCGCCTTTGACATTTAACAACCTTTGGCATACTTGATTCCTCATCCTTGACTTTTTTTTTTTCTCTCAGTCTCCATCACATATCTCCTTTGATATGTGTCTGCTTTATCAGTGTTTGATTTCCAAATACTTGCTGATCTTTCTGTCTGACCCACTCCACCCCCTCAACTATGGGCTCAAATGTACCGGTCATCTTAGATATCTCCACTGAGAGGTCAAAATTAATATATCCAAACTTAATTATTTCCCCCATCCATGCTCAATAGGCATCTTCTGTGGTTTTCATCCCAGTAAATGCAATATGTTTATAATGCAGTGTTGATGTTAACAACATGTATAGCAGAGAGTGGGACAATTCTGGTAGAGAAAACTCTGCTTTTCTGGTTTTCTGTTCTTTCAACCATTACATTAATCTATTAACAAATTCTGTGGGCTTTATCTTCAAAATGTTTTTAATATTGCTACTGTTTGATATTGCTACAAGTTTCCTCTAAATTCTAGTCACCATAATGCCTAACCTGAGCTTTAAAATTGCATCCTAACCTATCTACCCTCTCTCCTCAATAGTCTAGTATCCACACAGTTGCCATAGTGATCCTTTAAAAAATTAAATAAAATCATACCCCTCCTTTGTTCAGCACTGTCAAATTCCTTTTCATTGTACACATAATCAAAGCCAGTGTTTGTAACTGCAATGGCCTAGAACCTATCTTTTAACCTCCTGGTCAAAAGTCCTCCAGCCACTCTGGCCTCTTTGATTTTCCATAAAGATATTAAGGGTGGCTGTGCCTCAGGGTTTTACATTTTCTTTTTGGGGTGTGTGTCTGTGTGTGTGTGTGTGTGTGTGTGTGTGTATGTTGCTTAGTTGTGTCCAACTCTGTGCAAGTCCATAGACTGTAGCCCACGAGGCCCCTCTGTTCATGGGACTCTCCAGGAAAGAACACTGGAGTGGGTTGCCATTTCCTCCTCCAAAAGGAACTATAGAAAGAAAGTGAAGTCACTCAGTTGTGTCCGATTATTTATGACCTCATAGACTGTAGCCTACCAGGCTTTTCCATCCATTGAATTTTCCAGGCAAGAGTATAGGAGTGGGTTGCCATTTCCTTCTCCATTCTTTTTGGTGGCCTGGCTTAATTGTTCTTTCCTACATACTGACTTATTTTCTTTTTACGTGGCTCTGTTTAAATGTATTTTACTTAGCTGAGGTGATATTTACAAAATTATCTTAAAAGCATCACCCTCTGCTAGCTCTCAATATTTACTCAGCCTTTCTTTATTTTCTTCATGATTTCTACAGAATTTTGTGATTCTTCAGAGCATATGATTATATATATTTTTTCATATTATGTATGTGTTTATATATTAGTTTTATTCCTCTCCTAAACACTATAAATTTGATTATCTGACATTAGATGCTATCTGACTAATTATCTGTTAAATTAATTTAAAAAGAGTCATTTTGTGATTCCTTCTAGAGATAAACTAGAGAAAGCGAGGATTGAATTGCTTAGAGCATGCAGGTTACACAGAAGGAGTGTTCAATAATTTTGAAACCACTGCAAAATATTTTTAGTTTTGAGGAAGATGCTGGATCTAAGTATGACATGACATTAAAACTTGTAATATGTTTAGGTTGGTTTAGACAGGAAGGAATTTAATGTCCCTTTTTAAAATGTTATTTACTAGCAGGAAATATTGTTATGATTAGGACAGATAAATTAAGAAGTGCCTAATAGAAAATAAATTAAACATCTTGATGAGCATAAGTACAGTGAAATATAGATATCAAATAATCTGCAGTCATAAATGTTGTTTCCTATTTTTTCACGATATTAACTCCCTTTAAATATAGAGTGGCTATGTCTTGGGGAAAATAACTATCCCTGACCTAAAACACAGTCTTATCATCATTGCTGTTACATATTTGAATTGGAATTTCAAAAAATCATAAAAGCAGATTTGGTCTGCCCTATGAAGTATTTGCTGTTATATTTTTTCATGTCTGATGAGGCCTGTATGTGGCATATGGACAGACTCTGATGTGGCATGACTTGAAGGGCCCTGAAAATCCCAATAACCAAAAATGATTGCTCCGTCAATAATTAGGAATGGTGACTTAAATTGTTAGCAGGTGCATTTGACTTCTTTGAGCTTCAGTGAAGTGTTTTATTAAAGTCCTTCTTAAAATGCCCAGAAAGTCTTATTGCCATGACCTGAGTTAACCAGCTGCTAATTATGACAGTGATAGAGCAATATCGGGGGCTTCCCTGGTGGCTCAGATGGTAAAGAGTCTGACTGCCATGGGAGAGACCCGGGTTTTATCCCTAGGTTCGGATGATTCCCTGGAGAAAAGAATTACATCATACTCCAGTATTCTTGTCTAGAGAATTACATGGAGAGAGGGCCTGGTGAGCCTCAGTCCATGGTATTACAAAGAGTTGGACATGACTGAGTGACTAACACACAATATTGAAGTCTGATGTTAAAGATATTTATAGTAGGGGATGGGGTAATTCTGATAGAGAAAATCTGTACAATCTACCCCAAAAGGGTCTTGGGTAACAACTGCACATTATGAAAGAATGAAAAAGATTGAAGAAAATGGGTAATAAGAGAGTGAGTGAATATTAAAATATACCTTGTTTTTAGTTAAACAGACAGTGTCTGGAGTATGTTGTAAAAATAGAGAGAAACTATCTAGAGTAGATTAATCCATCAATATCTCCTCATGACTCTGTGAAGATAGGATGAGAAGTAAAGGGAGGGAGGAGAAGGGAAGTAGATCTGGAAGGGATCAAGATAATATTGTGTGCTGCTGCTAAGTCACTGCAGTCATGTCCGACTCTGTGCAACCCCATAGGCGGCAGCCCACCAGGCTCCTCTGTCTCTGGGATTCTCCAGGCAAGACTACTGGAGTGGGTTGCCATTTCCTTCTCCAATATTGTGTGAAATCATGTTATATGCCTTGAATTCTAGCTCCATATTTAGCTGCATCTATGAACATAGCCCACCAATTTACCTTTTTTAAGGAATAGTTTCCTCTTCTCAAAAAATGCGGATCATAATATTTTCCACTTGGAAGTGATCACAACATGGATAAATGGTACAACTATTAATGATATCATGAACATTAATGGTGGCTATTAGAGAAGGAAATTTCATGAGTATTCAATGAATTTAAGGTACTCACAATGTCTCACTGAGTTTCCCTTTTGGCTCAGCTGGTAAAAAATCCACCTGCAATGTGGGAGACCTGGGTTTGATCCCTGGGTTGGGAAGCTCCCCTGAAGAAGGAAAAGGTTACCCACTCCAGTATTCTGTTCTGGAGATTTCCACAGACTCTGAAAAAGTCAGACATCACTTAGCAACATTCAGTTTACTTAATTGTCTCATTATTTGGCAGCTAACTCAAAACTTTACCGTTTGCTTTATCTACAGGATGATTATTTTATCTGTGTTAAAGGATTGCAGGGTATTAGAGCAGACTTGCTTAAACATAAATTCCACAGCTAACATTTAGCATTAATAAACATTTAGGCTTTATCAGTCTGTTGCATTTTAGGAATCAGTGAACTAAAATGGATTGAAATGGGTAAATTTAATTCAGATGACCATTATATATACTATTGTGGGCAAGAATCCCTTAGAAGAATTGGAGCAGCCATGATAGTCAACAAAAGAGTCCGAAATGCAGTACTTGGGTGCAATCTCAAAAATGACGAAATGATCTCTGCTCATTTCCAAGTCAAACCATTCAGTATCAAAATAATTCAAGTCTATTAATGGCACCCCACTTCAGCATTCTTGCCTGGAACATCCCATGGACAGAGGAGCCTGGTGGGCCGCAGTCCATGGGGTCGCTAAGAATCAGACACCACTGAGCGACTTCACTTTCACTTTTCACTTTCATGCATTGGAGAAGGAAATGGCAACCCACACCAGTGTTCCTGCCTGGAGAATCCCAGGGATGGGAGAGCCTCATGGGCTGCCATCTGTGGGGTTGCACAGAGTCGGACACGACTGAAGCGACTTAACAGCAGCAGCAGTAGCATGCCCCAACCAGGTATGCTGTAGAGGCTGAAGTTGAATGGTTCTATGAAGATCTACTATGCCTTCTATAACTAACACCCCCCAAAAGATGTCCTTTTCTTTATGGGAGACTGGAATTGAAAAGTAGGAAGCCAAGAAATAGCTGGAGTAACAGGCAAATTTGGTATTGGGGAACAGAAAGAAGCAGGGCAAGAGCTAAAAGAGTTTTGCCGACAGAACATACTGGTCATAGCAAACACCCTCTTCCAACAACACAAGAGAAGACTCTACACATAGACATCACCAGATGGTCAGTACTAGGACCTGACTGTGGCTCAGGTCATGAACTCCTTATTGCCAAAGTCAGACTTGAATTGAAGAAAGTAGGGAAAACTGCTAGACCATTCAGGTATGACCTAAATAAAATTGCTTATGATTATACAGTAGAAGTGACAAATAGATTCAAGGAATTAGATCTGATAGACAGAGTGCCCGAAGAACTATGGACAGAGGTTCATAACACTGAACAGGAGACAGGAATTAATACCATCTCCAAGAAAAAGAAGTGCAAAAAAACAAAATGGTTGTCTAAGGGCCCTTGAAAAAGGCTGTGAAAAGAAGAGAAGCTAAACTCAAAGGAGAAAAGGAGTGATATACCCATTTGAATGCACAGTTCCAAAGAATATCAAAGAGAGATAAGAAAGCTTTCTTCAGTGATCAGTGCACAGAAATAGAGGGGAAAAAATAGAATGGGAAAGACTAGAGATCTTTTCAAGAAATAGAGATACCAAGGGAACATTTCATGCAAAGATGGGCTAAATAAAGGACAGAAATGGTATAGACCTAACAGAAGCAGAAAAGATTAAGAAGAATACACAGAAGAACTATTAAAAAAAACCTTCATGACCCAGATAATCATAATGGTATGATCACTTACCTAGAGCCAGACATCCTAGAAAGTGAACTCAAGTGGACCTTAGGAAGCATCACTGTGAACAAAGCTAATGGAGGTGGTGGAATTCCAGTTGAGCTATTTCAAATCCCCAAAAACAAGGATGCTGTGAAAGAGCCGCCCTCAGCATGCCAGCAAATCTGGAAAATTCAGCAGTGGTTACTGGACTGAAAAGGTCAGTTTTATTCCAATCCCAAAGAAAGGCAATAACAAAGAATGCTCAGACTACCAGAAAACTGCACTTATCTCACACAAGTAAAGTAATGCTCAAAATTCTCCAAGCCAGGCTTCAACAGTACATGAATTGTGAACTTCCAGATATACAGCTGGACTTAGGAAAGGCAGAGGAACCAGAGATCAAGTTGCCAACATCTGTTGGTTAATCAAAAAAGCAAGAGAGTTCCAGAAAAAAAAATCTATTTCTGTTTTATTGATTATGCCAAAGCCTTTGACTTTGTGGATCACAACAAACTGCAGAAAATTTTAAAAGATACGGGAATATCAAACCACCTGACCTGCCTCTTAAGAAATCTGTATGCAGGTCAGGAGGTAATAGTTAGAAATGAACATGGAACAGACTCGTTCCAAATTGGAAAGAGTACATCAAGGCTGTATATTGTCACCCTGCTTATTTAACTTATATGCAGAGAATATCATGAGAAATGCTAGACCGGATGAAGCACAAACTGGAATCAAGATTGCTGGGAGAAATATCAATAACCTCAGATATGCAGATGACACCACCCTTATGGCATAAAGCAAAGACCTGCAGAGCCTCTTGATGAAAGTGAAAGAAAAGAGTGAAAAAATTTGCTTAAAACTCTGCATTCAGAAAACTAAGATCATGGCATTCGGCCCTGTCACTTCATGGCAAGTAGATGGGGAAACAGTGGAAACAATGGCTGACTTTAATTTTGGGGGGCTCCAAAATCACTGCAAATGGTGACTGCAGCCATGAAATTAAAAGACACTTACTCCTTAGAGGAAAAGTTATGACCAACCAAGACAGCTTATTAAAAAGCAGAGACGTTACTTTGCCCACAAAGTTTCACCTAAGTCAAAGCTATGGTATTTCCAGTGGTCATATATAGATGTGGTATTTGAACTATAAAGAAAGCTGAGCACCGAAGAATTAATGTTTTTGAACTATGGTGTCAGAGAAGACTCTTGAGAGTTCCTTGGACTGCAAAGAGATCCAACCAGTCCATTCTAAAGGAAATCAGTCCTAAATATTCCTTGGAAGGACTGATGCTGAAGCTGAAACTCCAGTACTTTGGCTACCTGATGCAAAGAACTGACACACTGGAAAAGACCCTGATGCTGGGAAAGATTGAAGGAGGGAGGAGAAGGGGATGACAGAGGATGAGACCGCTGGATGGAATCACAGACTCAATAGACATGATTTTGAATAAACCCTGGGAGTTGGTGATGGATAGGGAGGCCTGATCTGCTACAGTCCTTCGGGTTGCAAAGAGTCAGACATGACTGAGCAGCTGAATTGACCTGAACCATACCTTCTCATTAAGGACACCTGCCACATATACCACATACTACTCACACTGCAAAATAGGAATTTTCACTGTCCCTGGCTTTGAGCGAGTATAGTAACTATAATCTATATTCCTAGGAGCCATGTATTCAGCAAAAAAAATGTTTAAAAAATAGATAGTAGCTATAGGGAGACAATAGACAATCTCTTTTATACCACTTGATTTCTCATTAGAAAATATGTCTAGGCATATTAATTCTTTTAATATTAACCAAGTGCCAGAATTTGGTGACTTAAGCTAATTTCTGAGCATCTCAGAAAAAAGATTTAATCCTATTTCACATTCTGTCAGAATTATAGAGGGGAATAAGGATATTATATAGTGTTGAATTACAGGAATGAAGATGTAACCCCCATCTAATATTTTCTCCTACTTGAGTCATGAGGATTTTCAAGCAAAGTTGCCATAGGATGATTCAGTAAGTGCTTTTTGGAAAGGGTTAACAAGTGCATGTAATGCTTAAATGCTTCATTTCTCCCTGGTTAAACTAATCTTCTCAAGTCTGTTTTTGCCTAATTAGCATATGAGAACTAAATACATGACTGAATAGTGCATAATTAGGCCAGTCACACTAAAATGTCTATAGGAGGTGAAAAAATATGTACATACAATTCCATTTACATTATAATTATTCACAGGGCATAACTTAATAAAGAATGTTCTCAAACCAACCTATTTCATTCCAATAGTTATATTAGCAACCCTCCTATAAATTTCAGAAATTCCTACTGGCATAAATTAATGTCTTAATCATCTGAGTGATTACTGCAATATCTGGTATATTGACTTACATCTACTCGGCACTTAATGTGTTATGTGTGCATGTGTGTGTATATTAGTTGCTGAGTCATGTATGACTCTTTGTAACCCCATGGACTGTAGCCCAGTAGGATCCTCTGTCCATTGGATTCTCTAGGCAAGAAAACTGTAGTGGGTTGCCATTCCCTTCTCTTGGCGGTCTTCCTCATCTAGAGAATGAATCTGAGTCTTCTTCATTGCAGGCAGATTCTTTTCCATCTGAGCCACCAGGGAAGCCCCTTAATGTGTTACTGTTTCTTAGAAAGAGCAAAGAGACAAACTCTTGAGCTACAAAAAAACATCTCTTTAAAGTATAAATGACTGTGAAAGTACACAGTCAATGAACGTGTATAAATACTTTTAAACTAATTCTAATATAACAGGAAATCTATATGTCACGCCCTTCACTTGGTATCTGACATTTCTCTGAATTTGGTGACAGTCATGGAATATATGTTTTCATGTGTGGAGAATAAGCATGAACTGATTATAGAGAACTTCTATAAATATAAGTTTCAAGGGAGTTGAATTAATGGTATGGGTATCAAAGGTAAGCTATTTTGATATACTTTTTTTTTTTGATTCAAACTGCATCAGGAAAAGGAAAGTCATCTCTTTCTGTTTAACCTCCTCATTTAAAACTGTGCTACATGAATTCCAATTACTGGGTCTCAGAATTGAAGAGATCACTGTTCAGAGATCTCAACTGATTTATTGGTAAATAGACTTTTGAAGGGGCTTCCCTGGTACCTCGGCTGCCAAAGAACCCACCTGCAATGCAGGAGACCTAGGTTTGATCCCTGGGTTGGGAAGATCCTCTGGAGAAGGGAACCCATGGGCCTAGGAACTCACTGTTTATTTTGTTACCATGGAGACATTAAGTCTGTGTTCTACATAGTTCAGTTGCAAATGTCCTGTTATAATATTAAAAAAAGTTGTTGCTGTTCAGTCTCAGTTATTTCTGACTCTTTGCGACCCTATCTATGGAGTGCAGCATGCCAGCATTCCCTCTCCTTCACTATCTCCCAGAGTTTGCTCAAACACTTGTCAATTGAGTCGATGATGCCATCCAACCTTCTCATCCTCTGTTGCCTACATCTCCTCCTGTCCTCAATCTTTCCCAGCAACAGGGTCTTTTCCAGTGAGTCAGCTCTTCACATCAGGTTGTCAAAGTATTGGACCTTCATCTTCAGCATGAGTTCTTTTAAAGAAAATTCAGGGTTAATTTTCTTTAGGAATGATTCATTTGATCTCCTTGCTATCCAAAGGACTCTCAAGAGTCTTCTCCAGCACCATAGTTCAAAAGTGTCAATTCAAGTGTCAATTCTTCGGTGCTCAGCCTTCTTTATGGTCCAACTTTCCCATGCATACATGACGACTGGGAAAAAAAAAAAAAAAAAACACATAACTTTGACCATATGGATCTTTGTCAGCAAAGCAATGTCTCTGCTTTTTAATGTGTTGTCTAGGTTTGGCATAGCTATTCTTCCAAGGAGCACATGTTGTCTACTAAGTGAGTGATGTGGAACTCTAGTCTCTGTCCTCCCCTCCACTGCCTCCCTTCTGCCTCCAAGCTCTATGTCCTACTGTGGGGTTGAGGAATAAGGGGGAAAAGGAGCCTTTGTGTAATTCCTATAAAGAGATTTTTTTTAATAGTCTCCATAAAGGTAGAGAAATGAGTCCAAGTAAAGTGGAGACCCAAGGAATGGGGAAAAGGTAATTGGGAAAGAAGAAAAAGGGAGATCTCAGCTCTCATAGGAACGTAGCCTTAAATAAGTGGTTATCAACTAGGGACTTCCCTGGTGGCTCAGAGGTTAAAGTGCCTGCCTGCAATGTGGGAGACATGGGTCTGATCCCTGGATCGGGAAGATTTGTCTGCTGGAGAAGAAAATGGCAACCCACTCCAGTATTCTTGCCTGGAGAATCCCATGGACGGAGGAGCCTGGCAGGCTAGAGTCCACAGGGTCGCAAGGAGTCGAACACGACTGAGCTATTTCCCTTTATCAACTAGGGAGAATTATGCAAATACACACACATATACACACCTTCACCAGCCTCCTGCCACCCCAGGGACATTTGGTAAAGTCTGTAGTCATCATTGCTTGTCATGAGTGAAGGGCTGCTGGAATCTAGTGACTAAAGACCAGGGGTGCTGCTAGACATCCCAGAATGCAGTTGCAGCCTCCTACATCAAATGATTATTCAATCCAAAATGTTAATAGTGCTGGGGTTGAGAAATCAGACCCTCAATGAATAAACACTCTATTTACAAAGGGAATAAAAGTTCAGAAGGAATGAAGGTTTGCTGAAAAGAGATTTACTCTCAAATCATATCTTGTCTGATGTGTTATTCTTCCAGAAAATTAAATATTTTATTAGCCATTGTTTCATGCTATTCAATAAATTGCCATGTAATGTTTTATTTACTTGAAAGAAAAAAAAAAAGAAATGTCTCCTGATTCCAAAATTTTCCTTTCTCAAAAATTCATTGGTCTTATCTGGTTTGAAGTATGCCATTTTCCAAGATTGCTACACAAATAAGAAATCTATATCATAGGAGAATTTTCCCTTGATCTGTTGTTTCATTCATTATTTATATAGAATTGTTACTGAAAACTCTGTCATGACCTCTGAAGTTCTAAATACAAAAGTCACAGCTGATGCCATCCAAAGATGTTCAGTCTACTACATAAACAAAATATATGTTAAATAAGAGTTTTGTGGAAAATTCATTTATTTCAGTTTGGTCCCAAGTTTCACTTATCATTCATTTTATTTTCATTCATTTTAATTTAGTAAGAGGATGCTCCTCATCCTGGATCATTCAGTTCAGTTCACTTGCTAAGCCGTGTCCGATTCTTTGCAACCTCATGAACCTCAGCACGTCAGGCCTCCCTGTCCATCACCAACTTCCAGAGTCCACCCACACCCATGACCCTTAAGTTGGTGATGCCATTCAACCATCTCATCCTGTGTTGTCCCCTTCTCTTCCTGCTCTCAATCTTTCCCAGTATCAGGATCATTAAGCAAAAAAAAAAAAAAAAAAAAAAAAAAATCATGGCCGGAGGGAGCATAATTTGGCCTTGAATCAGGGAAGTGTGAGGTGTGCTCAAGCATCTTGAAGCCTGGATAATCTGATTCACAGCTTCACTCATATATAAATGCAGATGGTACATCCAGAACTGTGTACTCTGGATATTTCTAAGTATCTGTATTTATATTTCTAAAATGCATAGTATATTTTCTGCTGTTTCAATAGCAAGGGCAGATAATAAGTTTTATAGTCCTTAGTTCTAAACAATACAAATGATCTGTTCCCAAGCATTATACTGCTTACATGGGTTTGTTGAACAGAATTATTACTCTGCCTCTTTCATCAGCAAAATGCCATTTACTGCGCTGGTGTGGAGCTGCTGACTCATCAGAAAGGATATGACAGCATTATGCCAGCAGTTAAGAAAAATTTGATGTTTAAAACAAAATAATGTGTTCTTTCAAAGTTTTAAAGGTGCATTTAGACAGTACCAAAGTGCCAATATCATCATCACTGGATCCATCACTCTCACATTCTCATTTTCCACCTTTCCATAGGAACGTTATCTGCATTGTTTTCATCACATAAGCCAAGAGGAGTCAGTACATTTTTCCTTCTCAGAAAAGTGAAAGAAAATCACATCCTAAAGTGTTTAGTCCTTGTGCGTGCATGTGTTCTCGGTCGCTTCAGTCATGTCTGACTCTTTGGGACCCTTGTGGCTCAGCTAGTAAAGAATCTGCCTGGAATGTAGGAGACCTGGGTTGGGAAGATCCCCTGCAGAAGAGAAAGGCTATCCACTCCAGTATTCTGGCCTGAAGAATTCCATGAACTATATAGTCCAACTGGTCACAAAGAGTCAGACACGACTATGACTGAGTGACTTTCACTTTCACTTTGGGACCCTACAGACTGTAGCCCACTAAGTTCCTTTGTCCATGGGATTCTCCAGGCAAGATTACTGGAGTGGACTGCCGTTTCATCCTCCAGGGGATCATCCCAACCCAGTGATCAAACCCCATCTCCTGCATTGTAGGCCGATTCTTTACCACTAAGCCACAAGGGAAGTGCCTTAGTTATTGCTACAAGCAAATTATATTTTTGAGTAATTTAATTAGAGGAAAGGAATGTAGTATGAGATATTAGCAATCTTTGAGACATAACTACTGACACTAAAAACAAAGTCTCCTAAACCCTAAATCAGATTAGTAACTCAAGTTCTCATACTTGGGTTTCCTAAAGATAGAAAGAGTGGCAATACAATACTAATAACTGAATCAGAGATGTGTATTATGTCCCAATGGTGTGTCATGTGATAATGACTCAATGATATGATGTAACACTGCATTACTATGCTAGAGAACTTCCATTGTTTCATTAGAAACACTGAATGTTTTATATACTGTTTAAATTTAGAAGGAAACTAACTGGAAAATGCAGATTTTAGAATCTAGTTGCTTGGGTGTTATACCAACTTCCCCGTTTCATAGCTAGTGATCCTCTATGCCTCATGTTTCCTTTGTTTTAAAAGATAATGTGGTCTTTTTTAATAAATCAAATGAGAATGAATATATAGCACTAGATCATAACATTTTGTTAATACTTGAGTTTATGAGTAATGTTGAACAGAGATAGCTGTTCTTATGATTTCATAACTTGAAAGATCCTTAGGGATCAACTTGCCCAGTGTTCCAGTGGACACTAATAACCCTGATCTTGACAAGTAATTTATCATGACATGAGACCACCTATTTCATGATAAGTATTTCATGGGATTCCATTTAGATAACTCTACTTTGGCCACTTGATGTGAAGAACTGACTCACTGGAAAAGACCCTGATACTGGGAAAGATTGAGAGTAGGAAGAGAAGGGGGCAACAGAGGATGAGATAGTTGGATGGTATCACTGACACAGTGCACATGAGTTTGAGCAGACTCAAGAAGATAGTGAAGGACAGAGAAGCCTGGTGTACAACAGTCCATGGGGTCACAAAGAGTTGGACAAGACTTAGTGACTGAACAACAACATTTATGAAATCTCCCTTTGAATGAGCAATAAACAACTTTCCTAAATGTTTTTGTTCATTGGAGCTAGAAATAGAATCTTTTCTTCAGGATCTCTTTTATGCTTTGAAAGACCACATTCATGCCCAATTGGAAGCTTTTCTCAATATGTTTTGAAATTAAACATCTCTAGTTCCTTCTTCATGACAAATTCCAAAATACTACATGCCCACTTGCGTTATGATTCAAAGCTCCTTTCAAATACAACAGTATTTTAGTTGTGCTATCAGAAGCCCAATATCAACACGTTTGTTTCCCTGCCTCTGGGCTTTTCAATGCTTTCAACATGCTATATTTAGTTATTGTTTTCACTTGGTTTTGTTGTGCTTTCTTTTTGTTTTTCTGAGCCATGCCTCCTTTTGATCCTTATTAAGTTGAATACATAAAGAAATGTTTTTAAAAAATCCATGTGTGCATATTTGGGAATCATCTCAAAATAATGTGACTCACCTTGAGGGTCCTGTCTAGTCATTTAAGAGCTTTGAAAAAGGCAGTTCTAGTGACAGAGCTTTGGTTCCTCCCACTCTTCCACATTTTTCCTCGTCTTTTCTTCTTTCCAGGCTATAATTTCATAATTTATTGAAGGTGTATTGCCTGCAGGGCTGAATAATTTCCGTACATTATCTTATTTAATCCTCACAACCAATAGACATGTTAGTTACAGTTTCCCATTGTGAAAACCTAGAGGTGGGTATACAGAGAGATGATCATTTTTCCCAGCCCCAGGCTGTTTGACACTAAAGATCCTGTACTTCACCAGGTAGAATGTTGTAGACTAGCAACCTTTGGGCACACACTTTGTAAACCGTTGTGCATTTAGCTTTCTGCACTTTCTTAGCCCACATATTTATACTATATTCATAGTGATTTTATGAATGACTTTGCCAAAGCCTTAGTGACTTTCTAATATACTGTCGTGAGGGTCAAGTTATTAAATACTCTTCATATCTCAAACCTCAAGAAAAATAGCTATAACCACAGCAAATTTTAAAAAGGTCTCAACCACAGATTTCTGTGCTGTTTGAAAATGAAACCAAAAGAAATAGCAAAAATAACACAGTACTTATTAGGGCAAATTAAGGCTTAAAACAAACCTGAGTTTGGTGCCCTCAGTAAGTTTTAATATTTCTGAGATTTATTTGCTTTATAAAAATTATGTTCAAATATCTACAAAGCTCTGGACAATGCAATACCTGAATGGTTATTATTAAAAATAAATAAGAGTCAGCATATAATAGATGACTCAAGCATGCTAGGAATGTTGCAATCTACATAGGCTATGCTTTGCAATGCTTGTATGTGCTAAGTTGCTTCAGCCATGTCCAAATCTTTGTGACCTTGTGGGCCATAGCCCACCAGCCTCCTCTGTCCATGGGATTCTCCAGGCAAGCATACTGGAGTATATTTCCATTTCCTACTTCAGAGAATCTTTGGACCTAGGGATCAAACCCATATCTCTGATATCTCCTGTATCAGCAGGCTGATTCTTTACCACTAGCACCACCTGGGATTCAATCCTCCCAAATTTACTGGGCTAACACTGCACAGGTTTATGTCTGACTAACCTTGTGCCTAAGGTGAGTCTGTAGGGGGTTTTAGTCTTGACCATCCCTGAAAATCCCATCGTAACAGGAGCTCTTTCTATATGCTTGCCCAATGACTTACATAGAAAAAAAAAAAAAAGTTATGCACAACCATGTGACAGATTTTAAGGTCTGCACATGATGCAGTTAGTGTACTTATATTCATTGGCCATTCAAATCAACCTTATATGGCTTGTTTTGATTTCCTAAATTTACTACAAAATCCCTAAAAGGAGGAGGAATACTTGTTAAACCATATATTAGGGTGTTTTCAAAGATAAAGAAACAATGGATGTGTATGTGTATATTTATATATACATATATTTGGGCTTCCCAGGTGGTGCTAGTAGTAAAGAATCTGCTTTCCAATGAAGGAAATGCAAGAGACATGAGTTCAACTCCTGGTTTGGGAATATCTCCTGGAGGAGAAAATGGCAACTCACTCCAGTATTCTTGCTTGAAGAATTTCCTGGACAGAGGAGCCTGGTAGGCTACAGTCTCTGAGATCACAAAGAGTCAGTCATGATTGAGCAACTAACACTTCCATACATATACATACACATATACATATGTGTTATATATTTTATATGTTATATAAAGAGCTTCATTATAAGATGTAATGGTTCATATGATTATGGAGTCAGAGAAGTCCAGATTTAGGGGAGCTGATGGTCTAGTTCTAGTCTAAGTCAGAAGGCAGAACAAAGCCAATAATACAGCTCAAGGAGGATCTGGCAGAACACCCAAATTGATGCATCCTGAAATAACATTTAAGTCATTTTCAGGGCACCTTGACTCGGTCAAATTGAATCATAAATTTAGCCATCACAAGCCAGGGCTCCAAAATTATTTGGAAAACACAATGCTTTCAGATAAACAGTTAAAGGAATGGTATTTTAGTGTATTTTAAAAGTTGTTTTTAAAGGAGTAAAGTCTCCCCTTCATTTTGTGGTTAGGAAGTTACTTGAAAATAAATAAATCTCTGACCCTCATGTTTTAATCTCATGGTAGAAAATCCCAAATTCCACCAATTTCTTATTTTCACTTGCAATCACAATTATTCCCTCTACACACTCCACATTCCCATCCACATATGTGTCTAACACACTCAGAAATACTATTCACACAGCTGCTTCTGCAGCCATCTGTTTTACTGAAAGTTCTTTTCAATTTCATGTAATTTCTGAGAATTGTGTTGTTCTTGTATGAGGAATCTTTTTCTTTATGTTGTGCCATTCTAGGATCAGAAGGTTTAAAAATGAATATACATAAAATTTTATGTTGCACTGATGTTTATATTTTCATTAGAGTGATACCTAATCATTATGAAGAGCTCAGAATTCCAAAGTCAATACTAGATGTACCTTCAAAGAAAGTCGTGCCAAGGACAACCTACATGACCACACTTCAGTTGCACAAGCATTATTAATAGTAATGTGAGAGATTAGTCTGTATGTAAACTGAAATACTCACAAACATGGCAAAATATAAAGTATCTGATTGCCAGTGGAAATCGTCATATTGCAAAAAAATATTTTTGTGACTTTTGATATTTGGTTCCATCTTTCTAAAATAAGGGATTTAACTCTTCAAGTTGGATAGAAAAAATAAAAGAACACTATAGCAACATAATGAATAAACAACGCTCAAATCAAAGTGTTGAAGTCATTTCATTCCAAAGAGATACTGATAGTATAGATTTCAGACAGTTGGCTTTCTGCCTGGGGAGCCATTCTTGCCATTTCATTTGATTCTCCCAAATCTATTTTACAATGGGCTGAATATTTTGGTACAGCTAGACCCAGTGGTTATGTCTGAGTCTGGTTGATCAGAAACACACCTGTTCTTCAAATGTTTCAATATTTTCTGAGAGCTATGGTCCACAGTACAAAGATATTTCAGATGACAAAGTTTTAGAGATTGCCTAACTTAACCTCAACCATCAACTTTGTAGAAGCGGAAACACTTTTTCAGAAAGAGACGGATGCAGAGTTGTGTCACTAACAGAAATATCATTAATCGTTTCCTCTTTCTGAATTTGGTACTGAACATTCATTGAATGTAAAATAAAGGCTGCTTTGGAGCCAAGGAAAGGTGACAGGTTTGTTCTCCAAGACCTTGTGCAAGGAAATATCAAGAGAAAATGTCATCTGTGCTGCTTTTCCTTCCAACCTCTCAACCTTGGTACTTTCTAGACATCTAAATTTATTTAATACATCACAGCATACTGATACCACAAAATGAAGAGACAACCAAAGAATGATTTAGGGAACTCTGGCTCTTTTACAGATTTACCACTAATGTGTTATATGACCTGGATAAAGTAATACATTTCTTTTCTACGCATAAGATAAAGGTGTTACATAATTTTTTTAAAAAAATCTTTTGAAAGATGGAAGTCTTTTAAGATTCTGGTGAAATAAGAGAAACCACTTTTCTGAGAAAAGAACGTCACCGAAGTCTCATATATCAAAGTAGATTGTCAGATTTAATAATCTAATTCCCTCAGAGGGTGCAGCTTTAGTCTCTGACCACAAATGAACCATGTATGGCTGTAAATGTAGTGTGGAACAAACCAGATAATTGAAATATTTATTGACAGTACAGGGAATGGACCATTCAGTAAAGGAAATAAGACAGCAAAGTGATAAGATTGGAAGTCACACACACCTAGGTTCAAATACTGACTTGGGAATTTGTTGATAAGAAACCAGTTTGGAGAGTTTATATTTACTGTTTGCACATGGCTGGATTGGGGGAGAAGTGGGTATTTACATATGTAAGCAAATGTAACACTCAACACAAACATGAGATTTGTTAACTAGGAGAATTAGGATATGGATGTTTTGAAAGTAAAAGTAAAGTGAAAGTGTTGGTCTGTCAGTCATGCCCGACTCCTTGCTACCCCATGGACTGTAGCCTGCCAGGCTCCTCTGTCCATGGAATTCTCCAGGCAAGAATACTGGAGTGGGTTGCCATTCGCTTTCCAGGGGATCTTCCCAACCCAGGGATAGAACCTGGTTCTCCCATAAGACAGGTAGATTCTTTACTGTCTGAGCCACTAGTGAAGCCCAACATTTAGGGGTGGTCATTATTCTATTCGCCACACTCACTATTCCCTTGTTCTCTGCTTGTAGATTTCTCTATCCTCTCTTTACGGCTACTATTGTCCCTACCTCCTCTGCCAAATCTATCTTGTCCATTCTTTCTGAAAAAGACAATAGAACCTCTTGTCCAAATCATTCATTGAGTTCTTCTTTCCTGACTTTTGTTTTTATGTGTATGTTTAAAGCCATTTGACTTACGAGGTTTCCTTAAGTGCTGCAGTCACATAGCCTTTTCTTAAAGATCCAGAAGTAAGAATTTTCTTTAAAGAAAAAAAAAATGATGGAGGGAGAGGAGGGGCTCATATTCCCAGTTTAGCAGTCAGGGAAATGACTTCCATTGTGTGGATTGATGGGTTGGCCTTGCCCTGTCTTTCTTTCCGACTCTCAATATCATCCACCCACACTCCTCACATATCATCTTTCCTTCCCACAGATGTTGATCACTCTATTTGCTTGGCAGTAGATGAGCCCTACCTGTCTAATTTACTGGTGGAAAGTGAATTCACTCCATTTCTCTTCTATAGTATCTAAAAATATACTTCCCTAACTCATCCTTCAGTGTCAATTGCTTCTGTGCAGATAGTTGTGAATTGTAGAATATGAAATATTTCCTGCCTTAAATAATTATCCTAATCTTATTTCTCTACAAATATCAAATACAGGTTAAAGGGACTGTTGCTCTAGGATTTTTTCATTGTTTTGTTTTGGTTTTGAAAAGCAGAGTAGTTTATGCATCAGTATCTTGGATTTCCTCCACAGTCAGTGTCACTACTTGACTTTCCAATTAAAGAAAATAGAAATAAGAGCAAAGGAATCAGCAGGGGTGAAACAGGTCTCAGTTTACGAGGTGTAAGTGAGGTTGTGAGCCAGCTGCCTAGTGCTCTCAGAAATTGCATGAGATCACTGGGGAATTCTTACTTCTTTGTTACCTGCCACTTTAGATTTGCCAGTCTGTGATGCCTGACATCATACCTAGAGATCTGTGATGAAAGAGTCTCTTCTAAAGTTTGTTATACACAGGCATTTTAAACCATTCTTTTTCCAAATCCTCTTTTCTTCTTCTTATAGGTAAGTAATCTTTCTGGTCATTGTCTTCCTAGTAATTCAACTGTAGCGAACTTTATTTTATAGATAAAATTAAGTCCGACATAAACCAGAATGAATAAAGGTCAGAGCAGTGTACAAATTCCAGAACTATTTAATCTATAAATATTCTTTGAACAAACTCAGGCAGTTCAAACACAGGTAACAATGATGATTTAGTTGAGGCCCCTTCTTTATTCTCTTGGGCTTCTGTGAATCTTAGAATAATTAAAGGAAATGTACATAGGCACTCATGTCCTCTGTATTAAGGTGTAGAGTTGCCCAATGTCAGTTGTGATCTTCTGACAGAGAGAACATGATTATATTACATCGGCCTTATCATTTCACAATTTCTGTACAACCTTCTTACAACTACTTTTCTAAGTGTCTATGTAGCTGTAAGTTGGTTCAGTGTTCAGGCTATCTTGAACACTTAATAGAGTCCATTTCCTAGTCCCTAATATTATTCAGCTTTCATTGGGATGTGAAAAATTATACCCATCTCTTCTATTGACCAGTAACATCATGGTACATCTGAATTCCTTGTAGCCTTAACTGATATCTATTAAGTACAAGTTTGTGTTGATACAATGTAAGTCAACATTTTTTTTTTCCTATTGATCCAGATTTCTTTCCACCTTCCTCACAATGAGAAATGGCCGACTACACCAGATTCTCTTTTATTTACTAAGTATTGAATTTCTCTTGATTCTAAAGAAAATATTTGTTGGTGATACAAAAAACTCTATAGCAATCAGATGTAAGTATCTTATGATCATGCTTCTGTTTTCACAGATCTCATTACATTCTTTTCCAAAAGCTTTTATGAAGATAGCCGTAGGGTAAACATAGTAAATGGAAGTTAGACTTTTGTTCTATGAGTATGACACGTATTGAGATTGCCTCCCTCTCAAAAGGCTTGCTATGGAGTGGGATTAGCTGACAGTCTCCAGCTATTACAAGCTAAATGGTCTGCCTCATTTTTTGACTATCATACCCTCTTTGGTTGGCCCTCAACCAATGGCAGAGTAAGGACATGAGATGGGAGCCTAGACATTTCTAGCCAACAGAGGACTTCTTTAATTGCCAGTCATTGTCTGGCACCTCCTGTTAGACTGGAAAAGTCTTTGACCCAAAGCTTTGTCATAGTCTCTATTATGTAATGGCTTGTAAAGTCAGATAATAAATAGAGTTCTTAAATAGAAAAGCAAAAAGCAAAAAAATTGTTTTTAAAAAACATATCCATATGTATTTATTGGACCACATATATTCTTACAAAAAAAAATCTACCAGAGTGGAAAAAATAAAATATGTTATTAATTTTTTGTTTGTCTTTATTTTATTGAAGCATTCAGTTAAAAATGTGTTAAGACATGTTAAGAAGAAAAAACAAATGTGCACTTTTTGTTTTGGTCTTTATTTTATTTTTAACATTATATCCTGCTTTTTAAGTTATTTATTTATTTTTTATGTTCAGTTTTTTTGGCTACACCCCATAGCATGCTGTATCTTAGCTCCCCAGCCAGGGATCAAACTTGAGACCCATGCAGTGGAAATGTAGAATTTTAATCACTGGACTTCCAGGGAAGTCCCAAAATTATGTGATTCTTTGCACAATGATTAAAAATTCACATATTGATATAGGTGGAACACACACACACACACACACACACACATCATCATCATCATCATCATCATCATCTCCATCTGGAATTTAAAAATTTATTTATCTTTCAATTAAAGGATACTTGCTTTACAGAATTTTGTTATTTTCTGTCAAACATCAACATGAATCAGCCATAGGTACATCCATGTCCCCTCCTCTCAAAACTCCCTCCCATCTCCATCCCCATCCAACCCTTCTAGATTGTCACAGAGCCCCTGATTGTGTTCCCTGAGGCAAACAGCAAATTCCCATTGAAAGTGAAAGTGAAGTTGCTCAGTCCTGTCCGACTCTGCGACCCCATGGACACCAGGCTCCTCCATCCATGGGATTTTCTAGGCAAGAGTACTGGAGTGGGTTGCCTTTTCCTTCTCCAGGGAACTTCCCGACCCAGGGATTGAACCCAGGTCTCCTGCATTGTGTACTGATGCTTTACAGTCTGAGCCACCAGGAGAGTCTCATTAGGTATCTATTTTACATATGGTATTGTAAATTTTCATGGTACTCCATGTTGGAATTTTTAAAGAGTTTCAAAACTGATATATTTTATGAATGACTCACACTAGTGATTTATCTTTAAAATGGCATAATTATAAAGCCTCATTTTAAAGAAGCTGTGGAAGTTGAGAAGCTCTATGACTCATTCTCAGAAGTAACATTTCCATCCCTTTGTTGCACTGGGTGCAGTGTAATATAGGAGACTGTGAAGATGATGGATTTTACTCCTGTGATCCGGTTATGTTATGAAACGTGGCTGAACTTAGGGTGGGATGGTAATGCAGGTGGACCTGACCATATTACATAAGCCTTTTAAAAGTAAAGACTTTTTTGAGACAGAAGACAAACTCATAAATTTGAAGCAAGAGAAGGATTCAGTGTTCTGTTACTGTCCTGAAGATGGAGAGGGGCATGTGGCAGAAGGAGTAAGCAGCTTCTAGGAATGCAAAGTAGCTCCCAACTGGACGGCATCGAGGAAAAATAGATCTCAATTCTCTAACTGCACAGAACTAAATTCTGATACAACCAGAATGAACTTGGGAGCAATTTTTCCCCAGGGGTTCCATGTGTGAACTCATACCATCAGACACCTTGATTTCAATCTTGTGATACTTTCAGCAGAGAACTATCAGGCCACAAATGTGATTCTTTATCTATATAACTGTGTTGTTTTATAGCCCTAAGTTGTGGTTCCTTGTTACCTAGCAATAGAAACTAACACAGTCATATTCTTTCATGGTTTGGAAATGATATACTTAGAAAACCTATTCTTGAACTCTCCAAAAAATAAACTATAAAATTCATATTCTATTTCAGAGAAAAGTAATTTTAAAAGTTAGTCATTAATCATTTTTCAACAAATAATTAGCACTGAAAATCTCATACCATGTGGAACCTTCTTGCTTTAAGTAAGCATAAAAGCAAAACTTCAATCATGTTGCTGTAATCTTTGAAATTTGAACATAAATGAAAAGCAAGACCTGTAGAAATAGGAACACTTCTGGTGGGATGACCAAGCATCTTATATCATCTAATGAGAATGTTACAAAGGAAAGAGATTAATTAGTGGCATTATAAAAAATGTACAGTTATCAAATTAGACATAGTATAGCATTTCTGACCCTACTTCTTTTAAGGGTAGGCACTTCTATACATATTTATTTGCCTCTCACCACTAAGGTTCTTTTAGCAATAATCACTTCTCATGAAGGGTGTCAGTATAAACTGATACAACCTATTTTTTATACAGAATTTTTTTCCCCTTTAGACAACCTACACTATTAGTGATGCTTGAGGTGTTAAGAGGTTATTGGTGAGAGGTTTAGGATCTCAAGATATAATCCACAAGCCATACAAATTAGTGTCATATGTGAATGAAACAAATGACTATTATTTGGATCCAAAATATTGATTTTTGAAAAGAATGTTATAGGAAAATAAGAGCTTCTTCACTTAAATTTAAATTGATACATTTATTCCATTAATGAAACACCAAAAAGATCTCTTGTTTAGCAGTTTACAACTCACTCTCAGCTATAGAAGAACTATTGTTACTCTTGACTGGACATTGAACTGACCATTCAGATTCTTTAAATATAAATGTTTAAGATCATTTTAAATTACTCAAAGTTGTAGATATAAGAAGTCAATAGTAAAACTACTTTCTGAGTTAACATACATATATATTTGATTAACTCAAATTATAAAATAGTAGAAAGTGTGCATGGAATTTCTAGGTTACCTCTATTAATTTAAATCTTCTATTGTACTATGTAATGTTTCTGAAAAAAGCTAAATGGTCTTTTAATAGTAGAGTTGAAGGATTATCCCCCAGAAATAAAAGACATGTATATTACCCTCTTAATTTATTGGTGGAGAAGGCAATGTCAACCCATACCAATACTCTTGCCTGGAAAATCCCATGGACAGAGGAGCCAGGTAGGCTGCAGTCCATGGGGTCACTAAGAGTCAGACACAACTGATCAAATTCACTTTCACTTTTCACTTTCATGAATTGGAGAAGGAAATGGCAACCCACTCCAATGTTCTTGCCTAGAGAATACCAGGGATGGGGGAGCCTGGTGAGCTGCTGTCTATAGGGTCGCACAGACACGACTGAAACAACTCAGCAGCAGCAGCAATTTATTGGTATTAAGTTTTCACCATGCTTAGTAAATATATATGTGTGTGTGCATGCATGTGTGTGTGTGTGGGGGGATTCCCTGGTGGCTCAGATGGTAAAGAATCTACCAGCAATGCAGGACACCCAGGTTTAATCCTGAACTGGAAAAATCCCCTGGAGAAGGGCTTGGCAACTCCCTCCAGTACTCTTGCCTGGAGAGTTTCATGAACTGAGGACACTGACAAGCTACAATCCATGGAGTCACAAAGAGTTGGACACAATGAGCAACTAACACACACACATATGACTTGTATAAAATAAACTAAGGCTTTAAAATTGTTACTTTATTACAGCATCTCAAAATACTTCTAGGTAGACCAAGCAATGTTAACTAGTAATTGTTATCATTTGAAATAGATGTCTATTAGTTATACAAATATACTAAGACGAGTGCACTGACACGACCCCAAAGGATGGTACGGGGAGGGAGGAGGGAAGGGGATTCAGGATGGGGAAAACGTATATACCTGTGGCAGATTCATGCTGATGTATGGCAAAACCAATACAGTATTATAAAGTAATTAACCTCCAATTAAAATAAATAAATTTATATTAAAAAGAGTACACCATTATTAATCCAACTGTCCCCAAAAGGAGAAAGCAAATTTAATTATATAATTTACATATTTCCTGATGCTTAGCAACCCTATCTTAAGTCAGACTGGTCCACTGAGTTTTCTTTCAAGACCATAACATGAGAATTAAAAGTAACGTTGCAAGTCATAAAAGTTAAGTCGAATTCCCACATGAGAGGGAAATTGAGTTATGTAATGGAGTCCAACAGCCAAGGTCAAATCTGTCTCACCACAACTATGCCACATTGCCAGAAATAACTTTCTTCATTTTACTGAGCTTCTGTCCTCCTGTATAAAATAGAGGAATTGGTATCTGCTTCAGTAAAGCCAATCAGTTATAATATAGGTGAAGTCATCCAAGTCATTCAGCACCAGATGTAACATGTAAAAGTTCTCAATAAATGCTAAATTTCTCACTGATCTTTCTTTTTCATTAATTGTACTTTAAACATTCAACTCTTTATCAAGATGTATTCAAGTTACCAGATTACATGTGTATGTGTAATAGTGTAATCACATTTGTTTCTCATTCTATATTACATATTAATCCAAAAGTCTACCAAGTGACTATTAGGGGGTTATTGTCACACTTAAACATATTATTTAAACATATATAAAAATATATGTGGGTGCTTAGTTGTTTGGTTGTGTCCGACTGTTTGTGGCCCCATGGACTGGATGGAGCCTGCTAGGCTCTTCTGTCCATGGGAATTCTCCAGGCAAGAATACTGGAGTTGGTTGTCATTCCTTCCTCCAGGAGATCTTCCTAACTGCGGGATCTAGCTCAGGTCTCCCACATTGCGGCAGATTGTTTACTATCTAAACTACAACGGAATCTTCATTTATAAGGGCTTCCAAGGTGGCTGCTGCTGCTGCTGCTGTTGCTGCTAAGTCACTTCAGTCGTGTCTGACTCTGTGCGACCCCATAGAGGGCAGCCCACCAGGCTCCCCTATCCCTGGGATTCTCCAGGCAAGAATACTGGAGTGTGTTGCCATTTCCTTCTCCATCCAAGGTAACACTAGTGGTAAAGGACCCACCTGCCAGTGCAACAGATGGAAGAGATACATACTTGATCCCTGGATGGGGAAGATTCCCTGGAGAAGGGAATGACTACCCACTCCAGTATTCTTGCCTGGAGAATCCCATAGATAGAGAAATCTGGCAGGCTATAGTTTACTGGGTCTCAAAGAATGGCACACAACTGACGTGGCTTAGCATGCATTCGTTTATAAACACAACTGGTGATAATTAGCATTATTTTCCTTAGAGAAAATTTTGTTTTATTGATTCTTATATTTAGGAGCAATTTCTATTATGTACAGCTAATTTCTTTTTTTAGCTAGAACTATTTTTTTTTTATTTTCAACATTGACTTGGCTTTTTAAACATTTAAAAGTGCTTAAACATGTGTTTGTTTTTACATAAATATGTTATAAGAAGAGTCCCAGACTACAGAACAAAGACATTTACTATATTGCTACTTGATGGAAAACTAGGGCCACTATACTTAGGTACATACAGTTTTAAATATTGTATATTATTGGCTAGGCTTTATGTTCAATAAATATTTGCAGACAGCAGTTTCTAGGCTTTAGTTAAATTATTTCTAAACCACACAAAAATTCTATAAGAAAGATGCTATCACTTTTTCTTCATATTTGAGAAAACTAAAGCTTGGACTGTTAGTAGTTTGTCAATGGTCACAGAGAAAACTAATTTGTAAAGTTAAGATTTCATCAAAGATCAGATCTGCCAGATTACAAATTCTTCCTTCACATATTTTCATACAAGTATCTTCAGTATGTTCTCCTTTTATGGGCAGGCACCATGTTCATATAATATTTTTCTTATAACAACCCTAGGCTACCACCATGAACCAAAAATATTAAATAACTTAAGAAGGAATGGTACACAAGTATACTTAATTTGTGTATAAGAATATAAACCCCAGCAGTTTTAGAATATTCTTTGACTTCCTTTTATGCAGGAAATGATTCAAAAATAAGGTTTGTTTCAGATAATTGGTGGATATTTATTAAGACATATTTCCTAGCACAATTTATTACTTTGGAAAAGGGACCAAGTGACAAATGAATTGCAATGGAAGAAACACAGCATATGATGAAAGTTGTGGTATGAAAGAATTTGTTGAGTGCTTACCTTAGAAAACAAGCTTCAGTTCAGTTCAGTTCAGTCACTCAGTCGTGTCCAACTCTTTGTGACCCCATGAATCGCAGCACGCCAGGACTCCCTGTTTATTACCATCTCTCAGAGTTCACTCAGACTCACGTCCATCAAGTCCGTGATACTATCCAGCCATCTCATCCTCAGTCGTCCCCTTCTCCTCCTGCCCCCAATCCCTCCCAGCATCAGAGTCTTTTCCAATGAGGCACCTCTTCGCATGAGGTGGCCAAAGTACTGGAGTTTCAGCTTTAGCATCATTCCTTCCAAAGAAATACCAGGGTTGATCTCCTTTGTAATGGACTGGTTGGATCTCCTTGCAGTCCAAGGGACTCTCAAGAGTCTTCTCCAACACCACAGTTCAAACACATCAATGCTTTGGCTCTCAGCCTTCTTCACAGTCCAACTCTCACATCCATACATGACCACTGGAAAAAGCATAGCCTTGACTAGATGGACCTTAGTCGGCAAAGTAATGTCTCTGCTTTTGAATAGGCTGTCTAGGTTGGTCATAACTCTTCTTCCAAGGAGTAAGCGTCTTCTAATTTCATGGCTACAGTCACCATCTGCAGTGATTTTGGAGCCCCCCAAAATAAACTCTGACACTGTTTCCACTGTTTCCCCATCTAGTTCCCATGAAGTGATGGGACTAGATCCCATGATCTTCGTTTTCTGAATGTTGAGCTTTAAGCCAAGTTTTTCACTCTAAGAAAACAAGCTTAGACATTATAATTGTGAACTGGTACTAACAATGGGGAATGGCTGAACTGATTAAAAGAAAATGAGGCCTAGGACAAGGAAACTAATTAAGAAGCAATTACAGTAGTTAAAAGTGACCTGGGCATTGTTTTGTTAAAAAGTGAAAATGCTAGTTGCTCAGTGGAGTCTGACTCTTTGCAACTCAGTGGACTGTAGCTGACCAGACTCCTCTGTCCATGGGATTTTTTAGGCAAGAATGCTCAAATGGTTGGCCATTTCCTTCTCCAGGGGATCTTCTTGATCCAGAGATTGAACTTGGGTCTCCTGCATTGCAAGTGAACTCTGCCATCTGAGCCACAAAGAAAAATCAAAGTTAAGAAACAAACTGGTCAGGTTTGGCCAAAGACTGAAATAATGCTGTTTGGCTTGCTAATTAACCAGATGATTAAACTGTGGTCATTTTTGCACCCACTAGTTTGAAAATTCATGAATCTATTTTATGTGTTTCTATCCATAGCCTCTAAATGGAAGCATGACCAATTAAGTATAAAAAAAGAATGGAGAAGTTGGAAACATTTTCAGACTGTCAATTATCTGGGATTTTTTTCTTAGGCTTCCCTTTGTATCCTAGGAAAATATATACACTTTACATTAATTTATATGAGTTCCCTGCATTTTTCAAATCTATGATATTCCATAAGTTAAGATATAGTCTATATCTCTTTGACATAGCCATGTGGGAACATAGACCACAAACAATCACAGTATAATAAAATCTGTACTTTTATTTAGGACAGAAGGCAGAATTCTCCATTCAGGGAAGAAGGAATTTCCATCACAGACTCAGTGTGTGAAGGCAGATTTACACAAGCAAAGCTGTTTTGAGGTGGATCATTTTAGAAAATTGAGCAGAGAGAAGAATGTACAAAGGTGTGAAACAATAGATGTGGCCTAGAAAAGGTGACTGGGGTTCAGAATCACTTCGGGGTAGAATAAATTATTAGTAAATAAACCACAATATTGAAGAAAATCAAGCTGAGTCATGATGTTAATATATCCCCATTAGCTTACAAAACACTGTTTCCTATCAATGCTCAATGTCACTGTCTGAATTTGAATATGACCCTAGAATAATTGCTTCTAAATCTTCTTCAGGGCTTTAGCCTTACCATTTTTCAGCCTAAAAGAAAACTGAAAGTGTTAATCACTCATTCCTGGCCAAATCTTTGTGAACCCATGCACTATAGCCTACCAGACTCCTCTGTCCATGGAATTTCCCAAATAAGAATACTGGAGCGGCTTGCCATTCTCTTCTTCAGGGGATCTTGCTGACCAAGGGACTGCACCTGGATCTCTCACACTGCAGGCAGATTCTTAACCATCTGAGCCATCAGGGAAGTCCTTTTTCACTCTAATGCCCCATCATACCAACAGGAAAACCTTAAATTCACCTCTATGTTTTAGACTCCCTCAGAGGCTCTCAATCACATTCTCAATTGCTCAGTCCTGCCCGACTCTTTGTAACCCCATGGATAGTAGTGCACCAGGCTCCTCTTCCCATAGAATTTTTCAGGCAAGAATACTGCCACGGGCTGCCATTTCCTACTCCAGAGGATCTTCCCCACCCAGGGATTGAACCCACATCCCTTTCTTCTCCTGCATTGGCAAGCAGATTCTTTATCACTAGCACTACCTGGGAAGTCTTCAGTCACTTACAGAACACAAACCCTTTATTAGGGCAAATGAGAGGTGTTTTTTTTTTCTTTTTTTCATCTGCTTATCACCTCATCATGTCAACATAGAAAACAAAAATTTTAATTATTCTTAAAAACTTACATTCTCTAACTTTTACATTTTCTTCAATACTCCATATTCATATTCCATTATACAAAGTCTATAAATTTTTCTCTCCCTTTATCTACACCCGGGTCACATGACCACCAGAAAAAATTTATTTTTATGTTTTGAAAACTTGTCTGTGAACAGTTTCCTCACCTCGCCCTTTTTTAAGCTCATCTTAGTTTTTTCAGGGTTCATAGGACATTTTACTCAACACTATTACAGTATCCTTTTCTTATTACACATATTATCTAGCACACTACATATGACTTAAATTCTTTAAGAGCAAGGAGATGGAGAAACAGTAGAAACAGTGTCAGACTTTATTTTGGGGCCTCCAAAATCACTGCAGATGGTGATTGCAGCCATGAAATTAAAAGACGATTACTCATTGGAAGAAAAGTTATAACCAACCTAGATAATATATTCAAAAGCAGAGACATTACTTTGACAACAAAGGTCCATCTAGTCAAGGCTATGGTTTTTCCAGTGGTCATGTATGGATGTGAGAGTTGGACTGTGAAGAAAGCTGAGTAACATATTCAAAAGCAGAGACATTACTTTGCCAACAAAGGTCCATCTAGTCAAGGCTATGGTTTTTCCAGTGGTCATGTATGGATGTGAGAGTTGGACTGTGAAGAAAGCTGAGCGCCAAAGAATTGATACTTTTAAACTGTGGTGTTGGAGAAGACTCTTGAGAGTCCCTTGGACTGCAAGGAGATCCAACCAGCCCATTCTGAAGGAGATCAACCCTGGGATTTCTTTGGAAGGAATGATGCTAAAGCTGAAACTCTAGTACTTTGGCCACCTCATGCAAAGAGTTGACTCACTGGAAAAGACTTTGATGCTGGGAGGGATTGGGGGTAGAAGAAGGGGACAACCAAGGATGAGATGGCTGGATGGCATCACTGACTCAATGGACGTGAGTCTGAGTGAGCTCTGGGAGTTGGTGATGGACAGGGAGGCCTGGCGTGCTGTGATTCATGGAACTGCAAAGAGTCAGACAGACACGACTGAGCAACTGAACTGAACTGAAGGGCCTAGAAGAATACTAAGCAAAACTGGGCTTTAAAGTAAGTTTTTGAGCACATAAATGAGTATGGAAAGAAATATTAATGCATTTGAATTTTAATCTTTGGATATAGGTTAATTAAAATATTTTGGCAGAATGATCATTTCATGATAAAATTAGGCTTTTATAAGTAGAATTTTGTTTGCAACATGTGATGTAGGTTGTAAAATCATTTGTTTAACACTTAAACTAGAATCCCTTCCTTGTATGGATTATCATGATTGGAAAACTAAAAACTGCATTTTCTGATTATATTATAAGTTCCAGTTGGAACATTATACTTTCTAATCAGTGAACTAATGGGAGATTGTGACAAATTAAATTGTTAGGGAGAAAGACAGAGTGTGTGGTTGTCTTAGATCAGGGACAGTATCATTCTGGAGTGGTTACTGTCATACTCATGCTAAAGTTACTCATTTGATAGCCCAATTCTGTGACAGTTTTGAGAATTCTTCACGGAAGCTCAGCACAGGCTTTTGTTTTTAGTCCCATTGAAGATTCTGTGAATTATATGTACAACTTCACTTCAGTTCATTTCAGTCACTCAGTCATGTCCTACTCTTTGTGACCTGGTGTACTGTAACACTCCAGGCTTCCCTGTCTATCACCCACTCCTGGAGCTTGCCCAAATTCATGTCCATCAAGTCACTGATGCCATCCAACCGTCTCATCCCCCATCAGCCCCTTCTCCTCCTGACTTCAATCTTTTCAGCATAAGGATCTTTTCCCATGAATTGCCAGGGTCCTGCCCTGGTGGATCCATGGTAATTCGAAGAGGAGACAGAGTAAGCCAGGGAAAACTTATTTATTTAGAAATATAAAGAGAGGTTAGGAAGAAATAGTGTAGTAGGAAAATTTAGTGAAGGAAAGATCCTGAAAACTTGGTTTACGGAGAACTAATAAAGTTCCAAACAAGGAACTTGCACCATCCACATTAGGCCACTGGTGTCCACTTGAATAGTGGAGGGTGCCCTGCCTTGGGCTCCCTCTCGCGAGGGTCTTAGAAGCCATAGCAAGTAAGTAGACTCCATGCCCCAGATGGGATTTCATCCTGAAAAGGAGAGAGAGGGAGAGGGAGAAAGAGAGAGAGAGAGAGAGAAATTTGACAGAGGGGAACCAGTCTTTCCAGTGACTGGCCCATCCTCTCTTGTCCAGAAAGGCCTTTTATACTTTTGATTGTACATAGAGATCAATGAATAATACAAAATTATGCAGCATCAGCAGCCCTGACTTTTATCAAGACCAGGCTTTCTCTCTGCATACCTAGTTGTATACACAAGTCTTAGGTGATTTACATCATCTTCTGGCCAGAAAGCCAATTAGCATTTTACAGCCCTTTTCTGATAAGGGTAATAGTGTTGTTCTTCCCAAAGTCTGGTGCCACTCTCATAAAGCACTAAATAAAGTTACATTCTTACATAGTAAGGACACAACAACTCATAACAATGAAAGAAGTACAGTGATTTATAACAATGAAAAAAATAATTAACTCAAAAGTCTAGTGTTGCTAAAATCAAAACTACTATATTCCTTTTTCTATATCCCAATTACATTGATTAATATCCTTCAGGTGCCTAAAAGATAAAGAATATGGAGGCCTGGCAGCAGTCATTGACTCAACAGTGAACCTGTCACCAATGTAATTTTTAGCTCTTTAGAAAAGGCTCTGTATCTTTAAGATGCTTTAAGCTGCATGCCGCTTGCAGTTGGGGGGCTGTAAACAATTCACAAGTTGTAAAAGTCCAGGCAGACCAGTCAGATAAGTTAGAAAGCCATCAAAGGGGTTTAAACTGAGACATTCTTTTTATATGCAGGAGACTTTTAACTGGTGCTCTGAGTTAACTCTTTCTAGAGAAAGGTGGTAATGTCAGAAGAGTATAGCATAGCAGACAGTAAATAGACAGATTTTGGTACTGGGGTAGATGCTCAGGCAGAGGACCCCTTGAGACCTGACTCACCTTGCGCATCAGGTTTCTCTGCATGACCTTGTCATGAGTGGGATCTGCCATGGTGGCTCCCAGCAATGAATCAGTTTTTCACATCAGGTGGCCAAAGTACTGGAGTTTCAGCTTCAACATCAGTCCTTCCAATAAATGTTCAGGACTGTTTTCCTTTAGGACTGAATGGTTGGAACTCCTTGCTGTCCAAAGGATTCTCAAGAGTATTGTCCAATACCACAGTTCAAAAGCATCAATTCTTTGGCTCTCAGCTTTCTTTATGGTCCAGCTCTCATATCCATACATACTACTGGAGAAACCATAGCTTTGACTAGATGGACCTTTGTTGGCCAAATAATTGTCACTGCTTTTTAATATGCTATCTAGAGTGGTCATAGCTTTTCTTCCAAGGAGCAAGTGTCTTTTAATGTCATGGCTGCAGTCACCATCTGCAGTGATTTTGAAGTCCCAAGAAAATTAAATTTGTCACTGCTTCCACTTCTTCTCCTTCTGTTTGCCATGAAATGATGGGACTGAATGCCATGGTCTTAGTTTTTTGAATGTTGAGTTTTAAG